>JAXQQM020072276.1:0-89073 GCA_034641835.2 Pinus albicaulis | reverse complement strand
AGGACGATAGCGGGACAAGTAGAGCAGTGGGTGCAGAAAATCACGGATGGAGCAGAGGCAGAGTTGGACATTGATGAAGGAGCAACGCAGTGCAAATGCAGCAACAGCGTAACAGCAGCAGCGGAGAAGGGCTGATGTGACTTCAACAGCGCAGAGAAGGCTTGCTTACGCAGTACAGGGCTGCAGCAACGCAGAGGCTTGAGGAGGATAGCGCAGTGTAGGGGACTTCAGTGCAGAAGCAGCGCAGTCTACAGAGGAGGTCTGCTTACGCAGTGCAGAGCTGCAGCAGCCTCCAGATGATAGCACGGAGCAGCAGCCTATGGAGCTTTAGTGATGACGTGGATCCCAACTGACTTGTCTGTCAAAGATTGGGCAAGAGTTCTTCAGTTGCTTACTCTCAGCAACTGAGTTGCAGTGCAGCAGATTGAGAGGGAGCTGCAGTACAAATGTGGCAGTGGCGGTGGCAGCGTCATGGGCAGCAATACGTGAGAGCAGCAACAACGCAGTGATGAAGGGCAGCAGGCCAAGCATCAGCGCAGAGACCCACACCAGAGATCAGCGCAGAACTTCGGGGTGAAGTATTTTTGCTAAAGCACATTCCTCGCTAAGAGGGAGTGTTGAGATTTTGAGGTGTTGGGGTAGCATCGGATGTGTTCTAACTCCCAAACTTTGTGGAGGGACTACAGTACATGAGATCTCCAAGACCCAGAAAGCGATTTAAGAAATTTCAACTTGATTAAGAGATAATTAATTAATTAATCTTTTTAATTAAGGACTCTGAGTCTAACTTAGGAAAATTAAAAGATTAAAGTTAATTAAATTAAACATGTGATGAAAATGACTTAAGTCACACGGATCAAGCATCTTCTAATCCTAGCCGTCGATTCAATATTAGATCACGGTCGTTGATGTTTCAATGAGAAAAGTATAAGAAGAGGGCTTGGGGTCAGTTGGAGAACACACAGTGGCAGAGCACTGAGACTAAGCTAGAATTCTACGGCGTGGTTTGCTAAGAATTTCAAAAGTGTTTCAGCTGCATCGAGGAGTAGTATTGGTGAAAGGGATGGTTTGATCCCAGGCCAAGAGTGCAACAAGAGGCACAAAAGCAGTAGACTGAGCAACGCAGAGGGAGCCACAGCCACACAGCAGCTACGCAGCGCAATCACAGCCCAGCAGAGGCAACGCAGAGGCTTCAAGGGCTATGCAGGGCTGACGCAGGCCTAGAAAGGGCAGCGCAGGGGTAGCAGGAGACCAGTAGGGCTGATGTAAGCCCAGAAAGGGTAGCGCAGGGGCAGCAGGAGGCCAGCAGGGCTGACACAAGCCCATCCAGGGTAATGTAGGTAATTAGTCGGCCTGTCTATGAATAGTTGAGCCTATTCGTGAGCCAACTTTTCAAGGGGTATTCTCCAGCATCTTCAAGCCGACTTGTGAGGCATATCTTCCAGCAATTTCTCGAGCATGATGACAAGGTGTTGAGGCATACTTTATACATATTTACATGTGTAACAATATTTCATATCCATGACTCTAAATTATACATTTATGACAAGATGACAAACCCCTAAAGACATCAAGAAGAAGCCTTTGACCTATAATAAAAACTCCTTGCTCATGAAACCCATGAAGCAAGTATTTACAAAATACATTTTATTATCTTTGTCTTCTTCATTACGTAAATTCATAATTACTAGTCATTATGAAGACCGAACCTAGTTACACTTTCCAACAAGCTCATCATACAAAAGGGAAACATATGCCAGATGGGGATATTCTAGATTCTCTGATGTAATCTTCATCGAAAGGTTCACCAATCAAGAGAGGAAGCAAGTGTTTGATCAAGAATTCCAAACTTATGGAATTCATGGGATGATGGTGTTAGTCATCAGTATTTTTCACTATCTTTAGATGACTATAGGATGTTTATAGATTTCTGAAAACAATATTCCTTGAATATCTTGAGTTTCAGAAATCTCACTGCCTTCATTATCCTTATAAAAACGTTTTCACTTTTTCTCAGTTGGTCTTCCCAAAGCCACCCTGTTGCTCCTAAAAGACTCATCATAGGCTTATACCTCTCATTTTCATCCTCCTTCCCTGCCTATAACCTCATTGCCCTATTTTCCCTTGTCACTGAACTCCACCTTCCCTCTAAAGTTTCCTATAGCTAACTCATTCCCATGTGCTTTTAGACATAATAACCTATGACCATACTCAGTTTTCACTTGAAAAACGTCCAAGTCAAATTCCAGTCAAAATCAGGTCAAAGGACCCTCCCACTAGGTCATTAGGGTTTTTACATGTTTTAAGGTCATCATTGGATGTTTCAGGCACTGATTTTCCTTTGCTAGAATCTGGGTCAGATGTAATAGAATGTCAAGACATGGTTATTCAAGAAGGACCTAAAAGTTTCCAAAGAGGATTATCTTCTAAGTTCAAAGTCTGCAAATGAGAAAAATGGAAATAGTTCAGCACTTCTGCAGGAGTGTTGAAGGATTTGTCAGCAGAAGGTACTGATGAGGTAGACCATCTACTCCTAAATGAAAACAATTTACAACAAGGGAAAGGGAAACAACCTGGTCTTGAAGATGATTAGGGTTTATGAACTTGATGGTCCAGTTGAGTGCCAAAACAGTGATCACTTGCAGAAAATGACATGGAGGAAGCACACCAAGCCAAGCATGAAGAAAGTCTAGCAGAAAAGATTGATGGAATATGGAAAAGGTGAGGTGAACTGGACAGAGATGACTGAACTTGAAAGGGCTATAGAGAACTTAGAAAAAAACACTGATGATTGCTGTAAACAATGCAAACACCTGGGTTTTGAAAGGTGGCCAGAAAAGGTGGAAAAGTTGAGTTGAATTTCATGGTGGAAACTACAGAAGATTTTGAAGAGGTTGGTAGGTGCAATCATCCTAAAGGTGTCAAAATAAACATGTCAAGTCTCAAGGATCAAAAGAAAAGCAAATTTCATGACTCCAACAACCTACAAGCAAAAAGGTGTAATGAATATCAGTGAAAAAGACAAAAAGGGTTTCAAACATTAGAAAGTGGGTTTCCACTATTAAATCAAATTCCCAAGTCTATAAAAACTCATTTTGCACTTCAAGAGAATCATTGTTGCATTTTGAGAGATCGAGAGCACTCGGGAGAGAAAAATTTGTGAGTTTTCTAAGTGAATCTGGGCAAAATTGCTTGGCGTTGCACGCCTAGGACTGGGCGCTGCACCCTTGGCATTTTCCCCCCATACAAATTCTGAAGGCGCTGTGCGCCTAGAGGAGCAATGCGCTCTTGCCCGACAGGACCCAGTGCAGATTTGTTTGGCACTGCGTGCTTAGACAGAGGGGTTTCAAAGTCTTCTAATCACCCAAATCAAATCAAATTGCTTCCAAATCTTTGCTCAAACCTTCTAAGACACTAATAATAGGTAAGACCCTGACATACACCCATTTTCAAGCTATTTTGGTGATTTCTTAATCAATGGAATGAAACCCTAAGCTTTGGCTAGAGATCACTGTTTCATGCTTATTTCATCCTCCTTGAAGAGTATCAGTTATAGACAAGGGTAAATACAGTGCTAGAAGGGTTGCCATTCATCTTGCTTGTCACAACATCCATTCCCTTCATTCTCACTCATTCCATTCATTTGCAAAACTACCATTTCATACCGTCCCTTCATCTCATTTCCCATCAGCCCTAGGGTTTCCAAAACAGAGTTTACAATGCCTGAGGGTGAAGACAGTGGTATGGAGGCACAAATACCAAGGAAGACCTTCATCATGAGCAAGAGAGAGAGAGTTTAACAGGTGAACTTGGATGACCAAGATGATCATGAGGCCTCAAAGCTGATCATCAAAGAGAAAAATGCCATGATCAAAAAATTGCAGGACAACATGGCAAAAGCCCAATTTGTCATATCATTCTTAGAACAAGAGAACAAGCAGCTAAAGGACAAAGACATCAAGGGTAAGGAAATGATGACACCTAATGACTCTGACCATTATGATACTCAAACCATCAAGTCAAGACCGAAAAGAAGAGGTCTTAAGAGAGCTTTAGAGCAGGAAAAACATGAGGCAAAGAAACTTAGTTTTGAGGAAAAGATGGTTAAGGAAGTTGAAGATGACGGAGAGGGATGGATAGACATAGTTAACCTACACCTTGAGAAGCTCCTCCATAAGGCAAACAAAGACAATGAGATGCTCAGATACATGTCTAACAAGTACATCACTAGAAACAAGGTCTGCAACATCAAGCTCATGCAGTTGAAGGACAAATTGAAGGAAACCCTAGCCAAGCAAAAGGAGAAGGACAAGCTTAATATTCTTGCTGGTGTATCCCTCCAAGCATCTAAATCATGATCAGCAAGCTAATTTCAAAACTTTGGTACCTGGTGCAAATTTTGAGCTTTTGACTGTTTGGCTAGCAGAAAAAAGGGCCAAACGTGCAGCGCCATTGGCGTTGCGCTCTTTTTTGGGGCACTCAAATGACTAATGGCTTGCATCCTCATGTTCCTCATGCCAAGGACATCATCCTCAGAAAATTTCAAGACATTTGGAGCAAAACTCTCCCTCAAAAGGACCAAAAACCACCTAAAAAACACCTTTCTGCCCTCTTTTCAACACTGGCACTGCGCCCTTAGAAGTCTTGGGAGAATGGATTTTTGGCAAGGCAAATGGACGCCATTCTGGAAGCTAAAGGTAGATTTGGAAACTAGACACGACAGGCTTTCTAATGAGCTATCATGGAGCTCATTTGGACACCAGGAAGGCCTCCAAAACTCAACTACAAAACAGGTGATTTTTCCAGTCTTGGCGTTGCACGTTTGACTTGGCGCTACGCCCTTGTACCTTGGTGCTGCACCCTTACCAGAAAGTCAACAAAACACATCAGAAGCTAAGTCACATGACACGAGGACACGAGACACGGAGGACACGTAAATACGAGTATTCGACACGAGACACCGTGACCTCGAAAACAGGACATGAGAGACACGTTTTATTTATATTTAAAATATATATATATAATTTAATAAATTAATAATTTATAAATTAATATTAACAAATTAGTAAATTACAATTATACAACTTACAAGGCTACAAGCACATAAGAAATACTAAATAGTCATTAAGACCATTAGTTATAGCAATAGTCGTTAGTCAATGAGTCAATGACTCATGAGTCATTAAAATTTAAAAATTAAAACCATAACAATAACTTGAAATAAATTTAAAAATTAAAACAATAACAATAATGGGAACTTGGAATGCATGGAGGCAGCAGCAGCAACGGGAACTTGGAATGCGGCCAGCAGGCAATGGAAATTTGGCACGGAGGCAACAGCAACAATCGAAGGCACTCAACCACACCCACGACACTCAACCACACCCATGACAGGCACGCCAGCAGGAGCAAACGAAGGCACGAAGGTTCAAGGCAACAACCACAGCGACGGCAGCAGCAACCACAGCGAATAGAAATGAAAAACTAACGAATTTTTTGTCATTTTTGTAATTTTTCGTGGAAAACGTGACCAAACGTGGGGAATACATTAGGGAAAGTATTCCAAACCTAGGACACGAGTATTCTATCCAAGGACACGAATGCAAAAACGGAGGGTACGTATTCGGTTTCGGAGGACACGACCAAAAACGTATTGGACACGTTTTAGGTCGTATTTCGTGTCCGACACGTGAAATACGGGACACGTGACCCTGGAGGACGTGTCCTGTGACTTAGATCAGAAGTTATTGAAAAAGATATTTTGAAGGCTTTAAGGACAAATATCTCTAAAATTAGCTAAGGAGTTATGTTAGAAGTTATTTTTGTCATAAATGGGTTGTAGATATTTTGCCTTGGGCCTTGCATGGTCTCAAAGGTCAAAGTGCCTTAAATGTGTAATAAATGACATTTTGAAACCCTAGCTAGGGTTCACCTCCTCATTTTGGAAGTTAAATACTGTATGTACAGCTTCAAAATTTTGTTGGTTGATTGTTGAGCTCAATATGATATAGATTTTGAGTTGTGAAGAAATTGGTCTTGGAGCTTTGTGATTGTTTTGGATTGAATGCCAATGGAGCAAGCACATTCATAGGATTCATGAACATGGTTAATGGTGATGTTGTTCTAATTTAGTAATTGTTTCCTTCTGTTTTCATATTGTTTCATCTTTCCCTTATGACAGAGTAGCATATTAAGATTAAGATATGTTGTTGAGAGGCACCTTAATTCTGTCTACCTTCTGTTGTTTAGATGTTTTCCTCTGCTAGGTCTGATTGAAGAATTCTTAATTGCTCTTTGATTCCACTTAGTTTTTTGTCTTGAAAATGATTTAATGGAGTCAAGCTAAAGAAGTTTATGGTATGCCCTGTCCTTTGGTGTAGCTTAAAACATTGTTTTCAAGGTTTTCTTTGAAGTTTGTTGATTAGGGTTTGGCTGAAGAAGTTTATGGTTTTCCCTGTCCTTTAGTCCATCTTGAATAGTCACTTTGAAGGTCTTTTATAGTTTGATTAAGGAATTTAGGAGTTCCCTGCTCTTTAATCATTACTAATGTGTCATCTTAAAATGTTTTCTTTCTCTGAAGGTAAATAACTAGAGAATTTAGGCATTCCCTGCTCTCTAGGGTTTACTGGATTGTTGTTTTAAAGTTTACTTGGTGAAGTTTGACCAAAGAAGTTTATGGTGTGCCCTGTCCTTTGGTTATTTCTTAAGCATAGTGATCTTGAAGGCCCTTCTTGTTATAGTATTTGTTAAAGGATTCTTAATTGCCCTTTAAACCTACTATGATCACAAATTTAATGTTCATTTCACTCACATAAGCTATCAAGATCCATTTGGCTTTGTTAACTTGCCCTATGAAACACCCTTGATTTATTATTGTATTTTCAAGCCTTTCACAAACCCCATAGCCCAATGGTTTGAATTCCTCTTACTCTATCTGTTCTTCTTGACAAACAACCCAACCAAACAAAACAAAACAAACAAACCCTATCAATTTAACTAGCCTAAAATCAGCATCCTAAAATCATACAAGTCATATCTTTTATGCAAATTTAGAGAGAGCCCTCTCTGAGCCCAGGAAGGCTAGGTCCTAGGACTCCAAAGTTGGTTTGATGTTACCCTTGTCTATTTGGTCTTGCCAATCTGACAAATTACAGGGACCTGACAGATGGCACAATGACATAAAAGATAAAACAGATCAAGAGATTGAAGCTCTTTCAATCAAGGAAGTTGTTGAAGGAAGTCTAGATGACATAAAATAAAATGAGGTATGTATGCTTACATTCGATATTATAAAGTCATGTCATATGGTCGCAGGTAACATGGATCAATGCTCTACCTTTAGAGCATAATAAAAAAAAAGGAATATCCTCCTTCGAAGGGATGCAGGATTGCATGGGTCACTAGATGAAATCAACATAATATGTCCTCATATGTAATATGAAGTGGTTGACATTAATTGAAGGAACTTTGATTGGAAGTTCCTGGGAATGAAATGTGTGAAGAAAGGAAGGAAGAGATCATGGAATATGCAATTATGGGAAAATGCAATCAACATCCAAGGACTGGAAGATTTGACTAGGATATCTCTGGAAAAGATATGAAGACTTTGGTGGAAGTCTAAAAAATATGGAGACCCTTGACAATGGATATCTTTTGGAGACGTGTCAAGATGCAGGGTGTTGATGCAAACTATAAGATGTCATGATGAGAGACCATCACAAAGGTAATTTTGATTCAATGTTCATTTTGATATATGGATGGGCTTATGCAGGGTTACCTAAGGAAGAGCTATGAATGTCTTCCAGCGATGATGACCATGTAGTAGGATGAAAGATCCTTAGGGAAACATGGCATGAAGTAAGGCCAGATATGGACATGGCCCAAGCATGAAAGTGATGGATGGTCTATGCCCTATGTAGAAGTCTCAAACATGAAGACTCATGAAAAACGCAAAGAATTTCATGACATCGTGAGGGGGAGTACTTCAAGCAGCTGGTTGTCCCATCATCTACACCTAAAGAGCTGTTGTAGGTCCCTTATTAAGAGGAAGCCTGGAAACAATTTTCTTAAAAACTTGGAAGCAAAATTCCTAAGCCAAGAGGGAGATTAGGTACATTCCTTTGGTAGGAATGAGTACATTCCTTTATTGGAATATACATGTCCTCCCTAATTAAGAGGGAGAGATAGACACATCATTCTTGTCTTCACTTGGGAAGACAGAATGGAGGATTGGGTAAACATCTGGCATCCGATGCTCATTGAGGATGTGATAGGGCATCCAAGGCAAGAGTGGTCGTAGAGGACCGATATTCTTTGAGATTTGGGAATCCAAGATAAGAATAGTCTTAGTGGAACACACTCTGAGAACCGGGGTGGAGCATGTTCCAAGAGAGACAATGATGAGGGCGTTTATACATCATTGGTCTCGCCATCATTGTGCTCTGATCTTATGGAGAGATAGAGTTGTTAGTCAAGGCCTTGCTATGTGACATTGTTGGTGATATGATGCTAAACAGATGGGTTACCAATCTGATTCTTATGAGAATTCTTTAGATTGAGAATAACCAAGTACCATTATAAATACCTCCCTAGTTAAGAGGTAGTGTTTAAAAGTGTAACTAGGTTTGGTCTTAATAATGACATGTGTAATTGTGATTTTATGTAATTGATGTAAAGAAAAAAATTAAAATTATTATTGTAATGCTTGTTTCATGGGTTTCTTGAGCAAGGAATTTTATTTTTAGTGATGGCTCCCATTGTGAGCCTTTAAGATTTTTCATCTAGTCATAAAATTCTATGTCATGTATGAAGGACCCTTCTTGGGCATGTTACACATTTATATAAGTCATTAAAAGAGTCCAAAGACCCTCCAAGACAAGCACAAGCATCTCCTAGCAAGTCGACTTCAAGATAGAATTAATAAACTCCTCCAACAGACACGTCGGCTCATCCTCCATCAAGTCAGCTAATTTGATGGGGAAACCACTATAAATAGGCAGCTTGGCCTTATAGTTCAGAACACAGAATTTTGGTGAAGCACAAGTCTGAAACAGAAGTGCAAAAAAGGTCAAAGAAGATGGTCCTATAACCAGCGAAGTAAAGAAAAGGAGCAACAAAGTTTTTTAGAGTGTTTTTGCAACTGTTTTAGGGTTGTTTCTTGTCACACATGTGAAGAAAGGAGGCAGCATGTGTTGTAGAAGAAACCGAGAAGAACTAAGGCCTGCAAGATCACTTGCAAATTCAATTCAACAAGCTGAGTTGGAGAAGATAGCTATTTAGTCCAAGCGAAAAAGGTTAAGGGATTGGATCACCGTATATCTCTCTCATGAGTGTTGCAACTAAGGTTTCCAATGAGGTCAAAATAAGGTGCAAGTCTGAAGCAGAAGGAATTCGAAGTTGAAGAGTAGCCGAGAAGAAGAAAGGAGTAGAAGGATTGTTTGTGTCTTGGTCTTGGAGTGGAAAATAGGTCAAGGGTCTTGGTCTTGGTATTCGCCAATTGAGGTTTCTATAAGTAGAAGAATTTGCTCGGGTTTTCCTCTCAAATGGGAGAGGTTTTGGCCCTGGATGATAGTCTATATTCTGTGTCTTTTGTCTCTTTATGGTTTATGTATCGGTAGTTGTTTGATGAAGAAGAATACTAATAACCTAAGTAAAAGAAGATCCTAATCTAAAGAAGTAAAAAACACTCACAAGCAATTAATAATAGAAGAGAAATCTATGAATTGCTATGCCCTAGATTTCTCAGGATTAATAAGGGGCTTGTTACCAACAACAACTCTCTTCGATGGAGATACTATCATCTAACTTGTAGCGATCCTTCTTTCCGCATCATGTCATGAACTTCAACTTATTCATTATGGATCCTTCTTCTTCTTTGTAGGGCATTGACCATCTTCTTCATCACTTCCCTTTAACAAAACATCATGTTGAACCAATAGTCATGTCATCCTTCTCTTCATCGAGGAGTGATCTTCTAGTCTACATATGGTTATCCTTCATACAGCTACCTTTTCCAGATCTTCCATCCAATATCATGAGTACTAGTTGTAAGTGACTTCTACAACTCTCTTTCGGTAGCCCTGTTTCAATCCAACCAGATGATTTTTCAAAAATCAAAATAAACATCAAATCAAAGTTACCTTTTTATGATGGCCTTTCGTCATGACAGTCGCTTCCTGCATCAACATCCTCTCGCATATGGTATGAATCCATCTCCAAGACATATATTACCAAGGTTTTTCTTCTTCCAACATATCAGGGTCTTCATATCTTTCTCCATGGAGATGTCATAGTTAATCCTTCTAGTTATTAGATGTTGATCACTTGATACAGTAGATGCTTCTTTTTATGAACGCTTCTTTCACCTTCTTCGCATATGCCTTCCTTAAGATCTTCTATACAAATTTCCTTTATCATAAGAACCAAATTGCCAACCACCTTATTTTCTTCATGAAGTCATATTATGTTGATTTCATCTTGTCAATATATAGAAGAGTTCAAGGCACATTGTCTACATGCCTTTATGCATCGTTCTAATGGAAGAGTTTCTTCTTCTTTCATCATGCTCATGATGATAGAGCATTCAACCATTCAATCTACAATTATATGATGACATGACTTTATCTATCTATTACCAAATATATACATACCTCTTCCTTCATGTGGTCATCTATACTTTATTCCAGCAGCTTCCTTTCCTTGCTTGAAGATGAAAATACTTCAACCAACTTGACATGTTGCA
The DNA here is from genome assembly GCA_034641835.2 of Pinus albicaulis. Classification (NCBI taxonomy): domain Eukaryota; kingdom Viridiplantae; phylum Streptophyta; class Pinopsida; order Pinales; family Pinaceae; genus Pinus; species Pinus albicaulis. The sequence continues at coordinate 78,332 of JAXQQM020072276.1, read as the reverse complement.
CATGTTTGTCACCATACATTCATCCTTCTAACTAGTGGATCCCACAGAAGGTGGAATGCAGACTTTCTGTGAGACACTTGCTTCTTCTAAGTAGAGGTGAACCTTCTAATGAAGATTCCAATGGAGGACCTTGATGATCCTCATTCTGCAAATGTTTCTTCCTAATGATGATGATGTATGATGATTTCTTTATCTTTTATCTTGCTAGATGACTTTCTCCAACCATATATACTGCTACTTCGGTTGTCCTTATTTGTTTCCAATGAAGATGGCACGAGCTACTTCCTTTCTATCATGATGACTACTTCAATCATGTAAACTTCTACTTCAGCTATCCTTCCATGTTCTATGATGATGTCATCTCTATCCCTGCTATAATGCATCCTATCATACGTGTGATGCTTTCCATCATGACTACTAACTTCAATATGCTTGAAACTAGATTAAGTGTGTGAGAGACATTCTAATAGTGGAGGTATATCACTTCTTCCTTCTTTGTCTTCTTCTTTTCATGTTCTTCCACTTCTTCGGTGACATGGGCTTCATTTGTCTCGTTTCTCTTTGTTGACCACACTTTGTCAACAGTCCAAGGAAGCAGAATGCAAAGATGTGAAGAAATTTTTTCAAAGTTCAAAGTCATCAGCCAGCACTATTATATCATTGTAAACCCAATTTTTACAAGTTATATTGTAAATGATGCTAGTATGACCGATTAATTATGTAACAAGTTACAACACCTAGGTAAGCCTCTGATTTTGGTAAAGGATTTAATCCTAGGAAGCTTTTTAACCTCCACGGGTGGAATTCATTGACAAAGTTTTAGGTGAGTCCTTATTATATCGATTCTTTGTAAAAGTGTGTTTGGTAATAATTTAAGCACATTTGGCTAAATTATTTTATTACAAACACACTTGGTCTATACTAGATCATATTGTGTCACAGAATTGGGTAAATTATTGAGCGACTAAGTCTGAATGTGTTTTCACCTTTCAATGGTTGATATTGTAATAATTTTATGTAGACAATACTTTAGTGCATGGTCCTTGATATTTAGACACCATGGCTGAAATATTTGAGGGTGGAAAAAATTATTAATCCCCTCTAGTGTCAATTAATTAATTTTTTTGTCCATGGGGACTTGGATAGACGGTGATCGGGTGCTCTGTTAAGGCACTCCTTGATGTGAAGTCACCGATTCAATTCCTCGCCATGATTAGGCCGATATATTGAACATGATGGAGATGTTGTCCCACCAAGCTTACAAAAAAAAAATTATTAATTTTTCTGGCTAAATTAAATAAAAATTCTAAGCCGGAAAATTAATTAATTTTGAGTCAAAAATAATTATAGCGAAATTAATTTCTCTCCAAGTGGAAAATAATCAAAAATTTGTGGTTCAAAGATAAGTCAATTTTTGGATGCCCCCCACCAACGGGAAAATGGATATTTTAAGAAAATTTGGACCCTTGGACCTTGGTAGTTAAGTCAAAGTCAAATTTTTGAGGAAATTAATCCAAAATATTAATTTTTGGATTGATTAAAAGTAGGTTTTAAGAAAAATTCGATTTTTTCCTCAAAATTAAAAATTTGTCAATGGAGATTAAAAGATTATCAAATTATTTTTGACGGTCGAGATGATTTTGACGAGGATCAAGACAACTAGCCATTATTTTCCACTAGGAGGGATTTCTCTATATAAAGAAGCTATTGAGCTTCTATTTTCTATCTTTGGATGATGTAATTATTGAACACTAGTATCGAGCTCCTACTCTGTTGGGAACATTGTTTTATCATAATAGAAAGACTTTGGGGTTCATTTCATGGTGTTCTTCTTTTGTTGATTTGTGTTATGTGTTAGCTATGTGTGATCATGTATTGTGTTGAACATTTTTGAATAATTGTTATTTCATTTGTCAGTGATAAGAACATTATATTGATACATGTTATCTTAGGTGAACTGATTCACCATATGATCTAACAATTTTACTTTGAGAATATTATAGAGATTTACAAGTACGCTAGCCCTTGGGCTCCAAGTTCACAGACTGTGGGGAATAGCTTACTATGTTTGAGCTCTGATATTTCATTGTGGTATTTGATTTTGCAGGAGGGTTTTGGCCAATATCTATTTTTCGAAATTAACTCATACATTGTTATTTATTCAAAAATATTTCTCCATAAAATTATTATTTTGTAAATATTGTACATTTGTAAATAATTTGTAAATTATTTCTAACCCATTTATTTTGTAACACTTGGGGTTTTATATTTTTGGGGTTCTATATTTTTGTATATATATTTGGGGTTTGGAATTCTTTGATTCTTTTGTGCAGGTGGACTTCAAATTTGCTTAAGAGAATTTTGTTGGGGTATTGAAGCATATCTAGGCCTAGGAAGGCAAGATCTAGCTTCCAATCATCCTCCAAGCTCAATGTCCAGCCTAATAAGGGAAGTCGTCTAGCAATTTGCAGTGAGTTGATGAAGAAATTTCGTGTTTGTAGGGTTTAGAAAATTTTTTGGGCCCCATGGCCTAGTCGTCCTCCATTTTTGGCCTAGCCGTGAGGCCTAGGGCCCTTGGCCCTCCCTTTTCCCTTGGTCGCAGCCCTTTTAGGGTTGGTCGTGGTCTCTTAAAGCCCTCGGCCCCCCTCTAGGGCAGTGGACTAGCCCTACAGGGGCCTCGGCCCCCTCTCCCTTGCTTGGCCACAGCCTTGGGCTGCCATTAGGAGCCCTCAGCCCCCCATTTCCCTTAGTCGTAGGCCCTCTAGGGTCTTCCCTTGCACAGCGTCACCCCTTCTAGGCTTGATGCCAGTCCCTAGGGGTTTCCTCTTCCCTGTCATGGCCTTCTAAGGCCTCTTCTCCCACTTTTTTGCCCTTGTTTGCCTCCTCCAACCCTGGTTTGGGGTTTTCCTAGCCCTAGCCTCTCTTTGTAACTCTTATTCAGCCATTATTCAGTCATTGATTTGATTTTTCATCTCTAACATTTGGTTTTGCAGCAGTTTTAAAGCTGAATTGGTGGTTGCAGGTTCTCAAGTCCATTGGAAACTTCTCTAGCCATCTGCAAGGGCATAAGGCCTCTTGGTTTGCTCTGTAACCCTCTAATTTCATCACTGTCCTAATTTTAATTTCTGAAGTATTTCATGACAGCGGTATATTTAAGGGCCTAACACATTTTTAATAAGCCTAAATTCATTAATAATTGTCCTAAGGGAATTGAAAATTAAACCTGAGTCAGTTTGTGTGCATAAAGTGTTTTTCTTGTGGACTGCTGGGTTAATTTCAAATTTGATATGTTTGCTACAGCCACATAAAAACACTTACAGCAGTGATTAAATTTCATAACAGTGGCATAATAACTCATTGGCAGTCATATTTCGTCATTGTATTGTCACTTGCACTCATTAGGCTTGCACCTTTATGCATATTTGATCATTTTGTGAAGGCTGAAATAATAATTTGAGGTCTGAAATTTGTTGCATAGGGTCTGATATAAAAATTACAGTGGTGGAAAAAAGTATTGAAAATCATCTAATTTCCCTTCGCACTTGTTCCTAGCATCTTGTGCTTGTCAAATAATCGTTTTCGAGTGGAATTTGGTGACTTTCTTATTGCTGCAATCATATGTCTCTTGGCTGATCCATATTGCATTTCTGCATCATTGGCATCTATTTGCACTCTTGCATCAACACACACAAGTGCTCTAATTGATTTGAGAATTGTTTAATGAGATTGGCTAATTGCTCTAAGTGACATTGTGATTAATGCTCTTGTTTCTCATCGCTATCACTATTGTTGGATAAGTGGATACATTGCTCATTGTTGAGTTAGATATCTCTTGTGGATTTTGTGAATCTAAGTTCACTCTCAAAGCACTTAATCAAGTTTAATCATAGTTGTGATAAAATATCTAATTGCATCCATAAAAACTCTAAATCTCTCTCGTGTATCTAGATCGCATATTGGTGATTCATTGTATTAATCTTGAAGGTTGCTAATTGTGTTAAGAAGCATTGATCTTGTCTATCTCTTAAGAAATTGTCTATTGGTATTATCGGGAACATTTTTTGGCACCATTTAATTTGAGCACTTTGTCTTGTGGTGAAGATTGTCATTAATTTATTGTTTAAGTACTTCATTGTTCTTAATTGAAAATAATTGTCATTAAGTACTTAAGAAACTTAATAATCTCACCTTAAGAGCACTCATTCATAATCTTGCATTTGCATTTTAGGATTAGTCTCTTGTATTAATTAATAAACTTCCAAGCATAAGCTTGGTCGATAGAGAGGTAGGCTCACCTTTCTCATTTAGCTTGAGGAGTCTAGAAACTCTTTAGTGGTTAACACGGTGACCTTGCAGTCGTCAGAGCCACGGGCTCTACAGCGCCGGAGGCATCGGGTGGTTAGAACACAAGGGGAGGGATAATTAATCAAGCCCTAGCTTGCTTCCCCTTGGCTTCTCTCTCACAACCTAAGTCACATGACACGAGGACACGAGACACGGAGGACACATAAATACGAGTATTCGACACGAGACACCTAATCTCGAAAATAGGACACGAGGGACACGTTTTATATATATATAATAAATTAATAATTTATAAAATAATATTAACAAATTACAATTATACAAGGCTACAAGCACATAAAAAATACTAAATAGTCATTAAAACCATAAGTTATAACTTATAACAATAGTCATTAGTCATTGAGTCAATGACTCATGAGTCATTAAAATTTAAAAATTAAAACCATAACAATAACTTGAAATTTAGAAGAACTTAGATATTAAAACCATAAAATGCAGATTTTCTATAAAATCATCAAATCAAAATGTATTACATAGATACTGAGGGAATGCCACTGGAAAATACAAAAGAGTAGATACAAAATAAGTAGGAACCACGTCACTAGCCACAAATCCACGACTCATCGAGTCATCACTCTATCAATAGTCCATGTCCTCCTCCATGTCATAATCACGATCACTGCCACTGCCATCTTGATCTGACCCATCTGACCCTACTCCATCATCCTCCTATATGCCTAATCCAAGATATCATGTGCCTGCTGCATTTGTTGGTGTGGAGGATGACCCCTCAAGGGACCCATCATCAAAAGTCACTGGCTCTAGCACCGGGTCATTAAGATCCATGTTGGCTAACGCCAACTCAACACTGTCGTCCAAGCCCATATCATCAGGAAACACATCCCACATCTTTGTCTTGCCCTTCAACCATTCCTGCCTCTGCCTGTAAATAAGACGAATGTTGGTGTGCACATACACCATTGTCTTCGCCCTGGATTGCTCAAGCCTACTCTTTTTTAAACTATATAGATTCCCATAAGTGCTCCAATTTCTCTCACATCAAGAAGATGAAGTAACTTGAGAGAGGACCCTCAAGGCTAATTGTTGTAGAACAGGGCATGCTGCCCCATGAGTTGCCCACCAAGCATAGGCATCTTTGACCCCCCTATCTCCAAGTACATCATACTTTCCAAATCTCCTAGTGCCAGTGGAGAACTCTACAAAGCCTTCCTCCACCTCAATAAAAGATGCTCTATCTTGAAATATCCTTCTGAATGCTATCTTCCTCCCCTGTGAAATCTCACCATCCATGTGAGGAGGGTATCTGTGTGAGGTCCCACCACGGAGCCACTTTTAACTTTAGTACTTGGGATTCAAAGAGTGAGCAAAGCAATGCAAAGGAGTGCAATTCTTATCCCACCTAGAGATAAGAATATCCTGTATGGTGGACCATAAGCTCTCTATTGATGTCTCATATCCAGGGCACTCATTCTCCATAACAATAGTCTTCATAGACTCAATCATGGAATCCCAACCCTCATAAACCTCTCCTAAGATCGGCTGGTCTGTGTCTGCAAACCGCAAGAAAGAAATGATAGGGTTCATGATCTTTATGGTAAGATCCACCCTCTCCCACCAACCATCATCTAACACCATGTCCTTTACCTTTTTTGAAGCAGTTTGATTTGTCTTTCTCCAAAAAGACCAAATATCTGAAATAACCATGGCCCCAAGAGCGGCCTTCACCTCCTTCAACCTCTTAAGCATCATGAATGAGGAAGCAAACCGAGTATCTGCAATCTTCAACAATGATAGATGTGTGTACTCTTTATATATTGTGAGAGCATTGGTGTGGTTCTATACAAAATTTCGGATATGGCATGCATCCTCAATAAGATTGTCAATCCATGTCACATCTGAAGCAATAGATTTTAGTGTCAAATTTAAGGAATGAACAATGCATGGTGTCCAAAATACTTGTGGATATTTAGTTTCCACAATCAAGCCAGCAGCTTTGCAAACAAGTGCATTATCTGTGATGATTTGCATACAACATTCAACGCCTACATCTTCAATAACTTTAATAAACAATTCTCCCATAGACTGTGCATTTTTGTATTGACCAAAAGCATCAACTGCTTTCAAGAATACTGGTCCATTTTGGGAATATACCATGAAATTGATGAGAGGATGGCGGGCTGTATCTGTCCATCCATCAAAAACAATACTGACACTAGATGAGATCCATGATGATTTGATAGGTTTTAGAATTTTATCCACCTCCTTCCTTGCCTTAACCAACAATGTGGCTCTAAGCTTCTCTGAACTTGGAAGCACATACCCATTTGGAGCCATATCAACTAGAGCTCGACACATCTCAACAAACAAAGGAGACCATGCAACATTAAAAGAAATGAAGTTGAGATAGAAAAAGAATGCAACTGTAAGATCAACCTCATCTCGCTTCTCACGCTGAAAGATCTTGTCCATTGGACCACAAGTTTGGGCTGCCCTCTTTTTTATAGGCTGAATTTGAACCCCTCCCAAATCTACTACTACTGGTATTCCTCAAGAATGGAAGAGGATATTCATTTTTTCTGATTTTCCTGCTTGATGCCTCCACATTCCCCAAGCCACCTGTATCCTCCCTTTCCAAATCCATTCTTTCTCTAACACTGATCTTTCTGCATGCTCCAATTCCACAAGGAAGACCCAACAAATGGCCCTTAACTTGAAAGCAAATGCTCTTAAATTCACCCTTGCAGAAATTATAAGGCCAAGGCACATTCCCCCCTGCACCAGCCTTTGGCCCTTATTTCTTGGTTACATACTTCCATAGAGGGTATTTTTTTTAGTTGTGCTTGTTGTCTTGCTACAACAGCATCATATGTGGGCTAAGAAACACCTAAAGCTTCACTTGAATTAGTTGGGGCACTATGACCAACAGATGCTGAAAAACTTGGAGGGGGGGGACCACGAAAAACACCACCCTTGTCTTTCCTTTGACCTCTGCCAGCTGCCTTGGATGATTGAGCCATTAATCTTCTTGCTGTTATAAAAACTCCACAAGTCACAAGAGTAATAAAAATGAATTGCAAGTCACAACAGTTGCCAAATCTGTCACCTACAAAAAAAATCAATTAAACAATTAGTAAATTTCGTACTAAATTTCATTATTTCAGGTAAAAATTTAAAATCAATTAAACAATTAGTAAATTTTATTATTTCAGGTATTTTTAAGTTACTGTTTTAAGTTTCTAACTTTTTAAGTTTATGACAATCCATATTTAAGAATTCCGTTGAAGAGATCAAAACAGGAAAACTGCATTATGGCATGGGTTATAGAACTTCCACAAATATCTAGGTGACAGACTACAGTTGACCTTGTTTAAGCTATATTGTTTAATTTTAAAGCAGTAATCTTCTCTAATAAATAAAAGAGAATTCTGTGGTTCTTTGTGGCATTGTTTTTGTAATAATTTATAAATAAACAGTGAACACATAACTCCTCTACTTGACAAGTCTATGGCCTCAAACCATAGGCTTTCAGTTAACTCATTCAGGGAGAGTTCATGGCAGAAGAAACTGTGCACTAGTTTGACAAGGAGATAGTATCTATAGATCAGGAAAATGAACCAGTGAGTACAGGTTTGGATGATGCTACCAATTGTTATGCTTTATCATGTATCCTTTTCCCAGAAAAAAAAGGGGCTACCAGCTAATAATGATGATGGTTATGTCGATTCCTAAATTGTGCCTTCAGGGAGATTACTTGTTGTCTGAGCTTCACAAGACTATGACAGTATTTTGTGCTACAAGTCTGAACGATGACAAATCTGAGGTGAGGTATTTTTTCACAAGAAACTGCCCAGAATTCTGAGCTTTCCAACAGTGATCCGAGCTAATATAGTGGTAGGTTGTAGCTGTTCTGGATTTGAATAATAATTCAATCAAACAATTTAACCCAAATTGTAATTCATTTATGTTTCTCAGTCACTGTGGATGTATGTATTGTTTATGCGGTTGTGGTTATAGTCAATAAATTGGATGATGTCAAATGGTGCTTTTGGTGATTTTGAAGCTATTTATAGTTGTTTTTTTTTTCCTTTCCATCAGGAGTCTTGTAATTTGAGAAATTGGGTTTCTTTTGCAGTATCGGTAAGAGATGGAGTCTAGGTGAACGAGCTGCAAAATCATTCCATCTTTGCGATTGAGATACCCTTGCGTTTTTGGTCGGTTGATTTTTTGTGATGTTGCTCGAGTTTCGCTCAGTCATTCCAAAACTCAGTGATGGAGAGATAGAAATATTCGATGAACTGTCAAGTTTTATTCTTTGCTATTACAACGATTTATAATTATTAATTATACATTTAAGTTTAGGACCTAGGTTATATGGCATTTCCCTGCCGTATATTTTTTGGCCTTACAGCCTTACAACAATAATGAATAATATTATAAATATAAATTTTATACAAACCTGTGTAACGCATTCATCCGTCGGGGAAGTTGGGGCAACAACGACAAGGCAGTGCCAGCAACGTTAACGCCGAACAGCACTGGGCAGCAACGAGAACTTGGAATGCACGGAGGCAGCAGCAGCAACGGGAACTTGGAATGCACGGAGGCAGCAGCAGCAATGGGAACTTGGAATGCGGCCAGTGGGCAATGGAAACTTGGCACGGAGGCAGCAGCAGCGAACGAAGGCACTCAACCACACCCACGACACTCAACCACACCCACGACAGGCACACCAACAGTAGCAAACGAAGGCACGAAGGTTCAAGGCAGCAGCAACCACAACGACGGCAGCAACAACCACAGCGAACAGAAATGAAAAACTAACGAATTTTTTGTCATTTTTGTATTTTTTCGTAGAAAACGTGTCCAAACGCGGGGAATACGTTAGGGAATGTATTCCAAACCTAGGACACGAGTATTCTATCCAAGGACACGACTGCAAAAACGGAGGGTACGTATTCAGTTACGGAGGACACGAACAAAAACGTATTGGACACGTTTTAGGTCGTATTTCGTGTCCAACACGTGAAATATGGAACACGTGACCTTGGAGGACGTGTCCTATGACTTAGCTCACAACCTACTCTAAAAATTAGCTTCAAAACAGTTAAGAGGAAGGATACACTTAGATAGGCATATAACTTAAAATAAACCAAGATTTTGCATCTCACCTAGATTATAGGATGTGCATCTCATTTAGAATAGTGAAGCATCCTTAAGCAACATTTGTTCATTCGGTAACTGGGTAAATAATCTATCTTAAGAAAGTAATTGACTCCATTTAAGGAACTGATCTTTTGCAATAATTTAATCAAATCATTTAACTTGCTAATTCAACCAAGTTGTTAGGCCATTTAGTTGTCTCCCGGACTTTTTGGTTGCCAACGAGTCTCCTATCTTCACATTTCATAGGGACCACCCCCCATAGCTTGTTGTAGGGAGACAGCTAGAACGGAGAGGGCAGGGATCATAGTGACAGCGCCCGTCCTGAGCATTGCTGCATCTTGCCTGTATTGTTTAGGCAAAAAAACTCTTCTTGTTATCCTTCTTGAGATTAGGACAATTTCTTTTGAAATTCCCATATTCATTACACTCATAGCATTAGATCTTTGACATCAATTTTCTTGTGAAACTTCTTTCGAGGCTCAAATTTTCTAAATTTTCCTTTCTTCCTTGTCAATGTTGCATATGCTTGTGTATGTTCAGTTGATCCAACATCATTCTTCGCTTTTAATCTATATTCTTCAATTTTGCATAATGACCACAAATCGCTGAATGGAGTGGTTTCCTTCTTCCCATAAATGCTTGACACAAAGTTGCCCCATTTATCATGTAGTGCATTGAGCATAATGGTGGTCATCTCACGATTAGAGACTACTTCTCCAAGTTTTTGTAATTGATCTCTAATTTCATATACCTTCATGAAATACGAAGTTATCCCTTCTTCCCTTTAATGTTTTCATCTTGTATAGTTTGGTTCTCAAAGATATGATTTCTTCTGTAGTGCTTATAGAAAACACCTCCACCAATTTGTCATAGATTTGCTTCGTTGTCTTTAAATTTGCAACATAAGGGATGAGAGAATCCTTAATTGATTCTATGAGGATACTCTGTGCCCTTATCTCTCCTTTCATGTACTTTTATAGTGCTTGAGATTGCTCTTGAGATGGCTTGGTGATGGAGCTCTTTACATATTCAATAACTTCATTCTGTTAGAGAAATGGCAGTTAATCAATTTCTCTTATCATGACATTATCTTGTGATGTTTCTTGTTATTATTATGTGTTCTTTCGTTTTATCTTTTCTTATCATCAAGACTAATGCCAAACAACAAATAGAAGAGGACACGAGATGTACGCACGCTTCCAGGGCAAAACCCCACTCTTTGGGGAAAACCCAGTCAAAATTCTTCCTTCAGTAGATTCAAGATGAGACGACCAAGACCCTAACTAGAGACTCTCTCCACCAAGTCATCCCTTCAATGTGTTAGCATCGAGATCTCCTTACTATCATGACACCGAGATCTCCTTCGCTTGCACCGAAACTTCATCCTCATTACCTTGATTGTAGTAGCACCGAGTTTTGTAGTACTAGGTTCATAGCACCGAGGCATCATGATTGAGATAGCACCGATTTCTTCCAAGCTTCTTTCTGTGGTATCACTGAAACATAGATAGCATTGAACCTGTGAGACCCTTCTTTCTGTGATAGCATCGAACCTGTGAGTTCCTTCTTACTATGATAGTTTTGGATTGTCATGCCATCCTTTTCATGTGATTGCATTGCATCTTTATCACTGTAATTCCACCAAGATTATGACTACACCGAGACTATCTGAGAAATATCCAAACTATATCTCTAAATTGTGATCTGAACTTCAGATTGATCTGAAATTATGTGTTATAATGTAAAACCTTAGCTGGCTATATATAGTAATTTTCCACAGTGAATGAGTCGACTTGACTGAGTGAAGAGTTGTGTCTCCATATAGGTCGACTTGAGTATGTTTATTTGAGGCCGACATGTATCATTTCAGAGAGGCCAACTTGAAGGTTGTTTTTGAAGAAGATTTGCTGAGGAGACCGAGGATGATGACCTTGAAGAAGATGACTTGATGGAGGAGCCTTTTGACCAAATAATAAACAACCTATATTACATGATTTAAAAGCCCAGATTGGATCAATTTAAATCTGTAATGACTAACCTAGAAGTCGACAATGGGGGCCTTAATCTAAATATGACCCAAGCATGAAACCCATGTTTTAATAAGTCATTTAATAATAATAATTTATTTTTGACAAATATATTAATGAAGACCGAACCTAGTTACATTCTTCAACACTCCCTCTTAACTAGGGAGGTATTCATATATAAAAGAAGTACATGTAAGATCTCACTTTATCTATGAAGAAGTTTAGGCATCGCAATGCCATGGACTAGATTCTTGACCAGGGTAATCTATCCATTTGATCTCTCAACAATTTAGACACCGCAATGCCACGGACTAGATTCCTAACCAGGGCAATCTATCTAAGTGGGACTAAGATGGACTAAAGCTTTCAGCCTCTGTATGTACCATCAGGCTTACTTACTAACCATCAACCCAGGGAACTAGGTGCACATCCACCCAATGCCACCCTCCCTACCAGCCATCAAAACAAAGTGTCGGCTCGATGTCTCTCCAGGCAATGCTTCACTCACAAAGCCTCAACACTCCTTGATCCAGTAAATCAAGTACAACAGATCTCTCCCAATCAAACTAGTCGATAACCAGCATGCTATCAAATCCTTTGAGAGATTCACCTGTACAAGCACAAACTCCAATTAGCAATACACTTTCAAATATATGATCAAAGCAAACCTTCAGGGTTTCGATGTTGCTCTTCAACTAATCTCAGTAGGACTATCAGTTGAATATTTGAGAGAAGATTCCTTTTCCTAATTCACATGTAGCAACATATCTTCCAGAATGTATTCTCCAATCAAAAATTATGTTATGCCCTCCCTCTTAACCAGGGAGAGTTCTTCTATCCAGGCTCCCTCTTAATGTAGGGAGATTAACTTCTTCCTTCGGTGTTGGAGAATCTTTCATGGCTTCCATCCTTCTCGTCATGCTGATCATATTAACTTCTCTTACGGACTTCTTTACCAACTTGAATATGATGTACCTGCACAACTTAGATAGCAAGTACAACCAAATTTTATAGAAGTATGAAGTTAGTCATAATGAAATTTTACAGTGGTGGAAGCATTTAGACTTTACATAATCAACAAGAGACTATACTTCAATACTTCAACTTCTAGCCTAGGTTTGATACAAACCCTAAATCACATCAGCAATTCAATCAAGATGATAGAAGATTAGTTATGTCATATAGCGATCTCTAGAAACAAGTCAAAAGAAAAATAAAGGTAACTAATAACTTTCGGAAGCCATATGATAGTCTATCCACGAGGGTTTTATGTAAACACTAGATTTCACTCAATTAAAGAAAACACGGCATGAATAGCTTCTACTAGGGTTTGATGTAAACCCTAGATTTTCCATCTATAAATTCTCAGCAAACATTATATAGATTCAGATGAAAACATATTAGAGAATTTTAATCATTACTAGGGCTTATATGTAAAACCCTATATTTTTCAATCATTACCCTAGAATTTCAAACTTTGACTAGAGATTGTTTCCAAACCCTAGGACTTATGACCATTAGAAATTTGGTCAACACACATATCTAGGAGATTACCATCATGCATAAGCATATCATATGTTAGACAATATTAATACATTAGACATATACTGACCTAGACTAAGCTAGGGATTCAATCCAATGAACATATACCTAAGGTTTCATTCCTAGGACTTTACATAACAAGAATCTTGCTTGTAGACCTAACCAAAACCTAGGGTTTCGGTTCATATCAAAGCAAACCCTTATTATACCAAAACTTCAAAGATTTGTGATTTCGAACAGCATCATTGCAACCCTAATAAGTTAGAGCTTCCGTGATCATATCAAAATCCCAAACATGACATTATCAATATATTAACCAGAATAGCAATTTCTTCACTAATATCCCTAACTAGGTTTACGGTTTCACACATTATCAACATACCCTTAGGTTAGGGTTTTTCCATAGAACCTTTTAGGGTTCCTTTTATGCAGACAATTAGAGATGTATAAGGTAGGTAGATTCATCAGATGATGAATCACCCCAAACAAGAACCTTTTAAGATTCAAGAGAGTTGAACACAACAAAAGTTAGTAGTGTAGATTGGATTTGTCAAGGAGAATAACAAAGATTTGTAATTTAAGACATATCTTTGTTTTTAGACAAACCTTTTTAACTTCAAAGCTTTGTGATGCCTTCCTTCATACTCCTTGAGCATTTAGCAAGTCATTTCCTAGAAGTGTAAGTCATGGTCTTCTATACCTGTAATACATACTTTCAAGCAAAACCATGATACCAAGAGAATAATTTAGTTTTCTCAAGTTAGATCTTTTATGCAACCATGGAGGATGGAATCCTATGATGTCTAAGATCAATTAATTGACAATAGGACATTTATTTGACATCCTAGATTATTTGTAAATCCTAGAGGATAGAGATTAAGGTTCTAACATGTATGCTAAATAAGGAACACAAATTTTATCCTAAACTAGCTATAATCAGAGTTATTAGATATATTGCAAATCTAGAAATTCATGAACATACATACCTTGTAGTTACATACCTTTGATTTGAAAGCTTGTTGGACTTGTAGTAATACTTACTTGATTCCATGTACTTCAGATCTTTAAGAAGCCCTTTCTTCTAGTTGGTTCCTTGCACTGTCAACTTCATAGGACAGACTTCAGATTCCTTTAGTGATGACATAGTTTTAGGAGTATGCTTGATAGCTTGGTCACACAATTTCATCATTGTAAGAACCCCGAATTGAGCTCATTGTACTATGGAAGCACCGAGACTATGATTTTGTGTTGACATTGTGATAGTGGTGGCATGACACCGAGTGCCTTGACTGTAACATCGAATCCTTTGCACTAAGGTATATCACCGAAAGTCTGTGGTCATTGTATTGTGGGTTCATTTCTGTAATAGCCAAAACTTGTTGTGATGACACCTATCCATATCACTGTAATTTTCGAATTGATTCTACTCCTGCAATTATTGTGAACTCCTGTGGAGGTATCGAGACTTTCTCCATGTTATATCATTGAGACCTTGTGGTAACACCGAAACATTAAAATTGTGGTATTGTGGTAAAGCTCCATCACCGAAGTCTTTTCCACTGTAATACCATTGAACGACTTGGTATGATCTCCGAACCTGAGCACTGTAATATCCGATCTATAGTGTGATCCTATTTCAGAGGGATGTGTGAGCTTCTCTGATTAGTGGAATGCGAGGATCTTAGAATTACATCTTGTAGCCTTCCTTTACTGAAGTTCTATGAATCTATCTTGAAATGATTCAAATTGTCTCCTACTAAAATATATTGTTGTTATACTCAAATTTATTGATGATATTTATACCGAACTTGTTTTCATTGAGACATTCGAACCTCCTCCTTCTAGGTGTCTTTAATATGCTCAATGTAATCCTAGTTCCATTAGCCCAGAATTTCCCTTCTTCAAACTTTCATTGATCATGACCATAGCTCTGATACCATGTTAGAGAAATGGCAGTTAATCAATTTCTCTTATCATGACATTATCTTGTGATGTTTCTTGTTATTATTATGTGTTCCTTCATTTTATCTTTTCTTATCATCAAGACTAATTCCAAACAACAAATAGAAGAGGACAAAAGATGTAGGCACGCTGCCAAGGCAAAACCCCTCTTAGGGGAAAACCCAGTCAAAATTCTTCCTTCAGTATATTAAAGATGAGACGACCAAGACCCTAAGTAGAGACTCTCTCCACCAAGTCATCCCTTCGCTGTGTTGGCACTGAGATCTCCTTACTATCATGACACCGAGATCTCCTTTGCTTGCACCGAAACTTCATCCTCATTACCTTGATTGTAGTAGCACTGAGTTCATAGCATCGAGGCATCATGACTGAGATAGCACCGAGTTCTTCCAAGCTTCTTTCTATGGTATCATTGAAACATAGATAGCATCGAACCTGTGAGACCCTTCTTTCTGTGATAGCATCAACCCTGTGAGTTCCTTCTTACTGTGATAGTTCTGAATTGTCATGGCATCCTTTTCATGTGATTGCACCACATCTTTATCATTGTAATTCCACCAAGATTATGACTGCACTGAGACCATCTGAGAAAGATCCAAATTGTATCTCTTAACTATGATCTGAACTTCAGAGTGATCCGAAATTTTGTGTTATAATGTGAAACCTTAGTTGGGTATATATAATAGTTTGCCACAGTAAATGAGCCGACTTGATTGAGTGAAGAGTCGTGTCTCCATATAGGTCGACATGAGTATGTTTATTTGAGGCCAACATGTATCATTTGAGAGAGGCCGACTTGAAGGTTGTTTTTGAAGAAGAATTGTTGAAGAGACCGAGGATGGTGACCTTGAAGAAGATGACTTGATGGAGGAGCCTTTTGACCAAATAATAAACAACCTATATTACATGATTTAAAAGCCCAGATTGGATCAATTTAAATCTGTAATGACTAACCTAGAAGTCGATAATGGGGACCTTAATGTAAATATGACCCAAGCATGAAACCTAAGCTTTAATAAGTCATTTAATAATAATAAACTCTTTTTGACAAATATAATAATAATGAAGACCGAACCTAGTTACATTCTTCAACACATTCTCCATGAGAATTAAATCAATTCTCTTCTTCCATGCAAGTAGTTCGAGGTCCCAACCAATTTATTGTTCTCCTTGCAAAATGAAGCATTTGGATTGTAGATTGAGACATAAAAATGTAGAATACTTACTTGTCAAGTGAAGATACCTCCTTTGATGATGATATATTTAACTTGATGATGTTGACACTTGAAGATTCCTTCGTGATAAAGATGTCTTCTACTAGATGTTGAGAGATGTCTTTCTTCAAGTATGCCTGAAATGTGATCCTTTCTTGAATCAGAGGGAGATCACCTTGATTTCTTTGATGATGATTGCAATGCTTCTTCTTGGTTCCTTTGGATGTAGAATGTAGAATGTAGAGGCTTTCCAAGATGCTTCAAATGTAGAGTCCTTCTTTGAATGGAGGTAGGTCTTTGACGCCTTTCTTCTTCTTCCACAAGTTGTGATGATGTGATCCTTGGGATGTGATGGATAGCCCTCCTTGATGTAATCCTTGATGATTTGATGTCCTTGATGTTTTTTAGTCGTCCTTGATGATCTTCTTGTGCTCGGCCCTTGTGTTGTTGAAGAATGTAACTAGGTTTGGTCTTCATTATTAATATATTTGTCAAAAAGAATTTATTATTATTAAATGGCTTATTAAAGCATGGGTTTCATGCTTGGGTCATATTATTTAGGTCAAAGTCCCCATTGTAGACTTCTAGGATTTATTCTGAGTTTATAGATTCATTACAGATTTAAATTGACCCATCCTAGGCTTTTGAATCATGTAAATAGGTTTGGTCAAAAGACTCTTCCATCAAGTCAACCTCTTCATCAAGCCTTCATCAAGTCAGCTTCTTCAAGTCGGCCTCAAACAAATTAATCTTCAAGTCGATTTCCTCCATATGCTCATGTCGGCCTAAAACAAGTGACACACCTCTTCAAGAAACACATGTCGGCTCATTTCTATGGACGAATCACTATATATACAAGGCTCGGGTCTTCACATTTCACCACCTCAGAATCTCGGGCCAATTGCAGAGACAAGTTCGTATGTTGATTGCAGGGACTAGTATTTCAGTAAAGGAACTCAGATAAGGGTACAGAGATCTCGGATAAGGGTACAGAGATGATCTTAACTTCAGTATTGTCACAGAAGATAAACCTCAGTGCTCTCACAAGTTCGATGTCACCACCGTTCAAATTAATTGTAGAGATTCAGTGCTATTACAGTGGATGAATATTCCGTGCTCTCAGAATGATCAAGTTCGGTACTCTCCAAGTGACCTCAACTCGGTGTTATTACAATGATGCTACCACAGTTAGACGACCTTAGTGCTACCACAGTGAATGAAGAAGCTCGGATTGGTTGCAGAGATGATCTCTTCAAAGATACAAGTGGGAAGAAGGTTGACTGTCATGAAAAGGTGACTTGATGGAGGTAGTCTTGAGTCTACGGTCTTGGTCATATAATCTTGAATCTACTGAAGGAAGAATTTTGATTGGGTTTTCCCCAAAGAGTGGGGTTTTTCCCTGGCAACGTGCCTACATCTTGTGTCCTCTTATAATTGTTGTTTGGAATTAGTCTTGATGATAAAAAAATATAAATCGAAAGAACACATAATAATAACGAAAACATCACAAGATAATGTCATAATAAGATAAATCGATTAACTGCCACCTCCTTTCATTTCTCAACATGGAATTAGAGCTAAGGTCATGGTCAAAAGGTAGTTTGAAAAACCATTTATACATATTTGAAATATCCTCAGTGAAAGGCTCTTGTAGAACATGTCAGATGAACACTTCAGGGCTAGTAAAACAAAGATTTCAGTAAACTAGTTCATTCTTAAAAATACCTTGAAGAAGCATGAGGATCTCACATTTAAACTAAGTGAAAGAGAAATTCAGATCATATCACAATTCAGAAATCGCAGTTTGGATATCAATCTTAGGGATAAGGTCTCGATGATATGACATGGAGAAGGTCTAGATACTACCACATAAGTTTGATGATCTCTGAGATATAGCTCGCAGAAATTTCAGAAGATAAGTTCATATACCACAGTTTCAGGAGTTCGGATATATCACAAGGATGACTACAGTGACTAGAGTTCGAACAGATCTCAGAAATAATCATAGTAACAAGAGTTCATATGGATCATAGAGATGATTACAGTGAAGAAAATCTCGGATAATCTCAAAGGGTGTGAAATTTTCAATCTGAAAATTATACAGTTGCAATGATATATTTATTCCTCCTACTTATTATTTCAATAAGTTATTTTTCATAAACCTTCTAGCAAATATCGAAATAAATACTACTGCAACATTCACAAATACATATGCAGAGAAATGAACAGTAAAGGACATAAGCACAAGAATCAATCACAGGTACACAGTTATTTTTGGACAATTGTCCCCGAAAAACCCAATGCGGGAAAACCAGTGGAGCAGATGAGGGTTTTATTAATTCTTTAGCAAATGATATCTTTACAAGGAAATATACTGGCAGATAAAATTTGAAACACCTGAGACAGAATTCCCGGCTCTCTCGGGAAATTCTCTAACACCCTGATCAGCCTCTGCTGGCTCCTGTGCTTGTCTGCGTGATTCTCTACGCAGTCCCAGTGCTGGACTACGTAAGTCTGCGTAGGGACTGCGGAGTTCTCTGCGCTGCAGCCTAAAGTTGCCTCCAGTGGCCCACTGCTTCCCTCTATCCATGATCTCGATCACTTTTGAATCCCTCCTCCTTCTGCTTCTACAAACCCTTTGCCCTGCAACTCTCCCACTGAAATCGAATTCTCTTACTTCAGAATCAATCTCCTTTGTGTACTGAGTGTATGCCCGACTTGTTTTCCAAATGACCCTCAAGCCTTCTTTTATAATCTTCTCGTTAGAGAACCAACGACCCATATTAGAAGTTTAATCAATGGCTATGATTAAAACTTGACTTCATCCTTGTTTTCTAGAAGATTCACACTCTGACTTATTAATATCCTTTAATTATTTCATTTCCCTAAGTTTAGACTTAGGGTCTTCATTAAAATAATTGATTATTTTAATAAGTCATGAACCGAGTGGAATTTCCACAAACGATTTCTAGGTTCTTTGGAATGTTGTTGTCCAAGCCTCCCTGCAAAGTTTGAGACTTGGAACACTTATGAATGCTACAAAAACCAACAATCCCTCGTAGCGAGGAAGGTGTTCCAACAATATGCTTGCTGCATGCTGCTCAGCTTTTGAAACACCCTCTGCGCTGCTGATCTCTGGACATTGTCCCTCATCTGTTGCATTGTTGTCCTCTATACTACTGCCTTTGACACTGCCACTGTCACTACTGCATCTGTACAACTGCTCCCTCTGAATACAAATCCTATCCATTCCTGCTACTGGAAGGGATTCTTCATCATCCCCATCTTCTCTCTGAAGTAGACAAGCTTAGTCTTCCCTAGAGCTTTTATGAGGATGTTTGCCACCTGTTCTCCTATTGGAGTGTAATGCAACTGAACAGCACCACTTTGTACACAGTCCCTGATGAAGTGACACCTGATTTCAATATGTTTCGGCCGATCATGAAACACGAGATTTTCAGAGATCTTGATGCAACTCTGATTATCGCATAAGATACTGGTCGCTTCCATTTTCTCCTTGAGTAGATTCACTAACAGTTTTCGAAGCCATATGGCCTCACACGAAGTTGTGTTGGTTGCCATATACTCTGCTTCTGCTGAGCTCAGTGCTACAGACTTCTGTTTCCTATTGCACCAGGAAGTCATTCTTGATCCCAGAATGAAACAGTACCCACTGGTACTCTTCTAATCTACTGAAATTCCAGCCCAATCTGCGTCGGTGAAACCACTCAACCTGACAACATTGCTATGGGTGTACTTCAATCCAACCTCGACTATTCGTTGAAGGTACCTGAGAACATGTTTGGTTGCTGCCCAATGAGCCCTCTTAGGGTCTACCATGAACTGACTAAGGGTATTTATAGCATAACAGATGTCTGGCCTTGTATTTACCAGATACATCAACGATTTGATGAGCTACCAATATAACGTAGGATCAACCTCATCATCTTCGGACATGTCGATTTTCTTCTAGTTGGTGATCATTGGAGTTGTCATGGGTCTACAATCCTCCATCTGAAATCTCTTCAGAATCTCTGTAGTGTATCTCCCTTGACCAAGAAAGATCTCCTCATTCTGCTACCAAACCTCCAACCCCAAAAAATAGTGCATTTGTCCTAGATCCTTCATGTCAAATTCCTCAGCCAAATTCTTCTTGCAGTCTGTGATGAGCCCTGATGATCCTGTCAAAAATAGATCATCTACATACAAAACTAGTATCAATGGCTCACTCCCTACTCTCAGATAGTAGAGATTGGGATCTGCGTCACTCTTGGCAAATCCCATCTTCTGCAAGTAGCTGTCAATTCGACCATACCAAGCTCTAGGAGCTTGCTTCAGTCCATATAACGCTTTCTTCAATCTGCACACATGAGTCTTCTGATCATGTGTCTCGAAGCCCTCTGGTTGTTCTATATACACCTCTTCCTCTATCACTCCATTCAAGAATGTCATCTTGACGTCCATCTGGTGAATTTCCCATCCCATCTGCGCAGCAAGGGATATCACGGATCTGATAGAGGTGTATCTGGCTACTGGGGCGAAGGTTTCTTCATAGTCAATCCCTTCCTTCTGAGCATACCCATTAGCCACAAACCTACCTTTAAATTTCTCGATGCTGCCATCTGCAGCATACTTGATTTTGTAGATCCACCTGGATCCTACAACTGATCTCTCCTGAGGTATGGGGACCACTTCCCAAACATCATTCGTCATGATGGAACTGTACTCTTCCACCATTGCATCAACCCACACCTGGTGCTGAGCTGCTTCTTGAAAACTGGAAGGTTCTTCGACTTGAGCAACCAAGGCTTGATACATCTCAGGCTGCTTACGTTGTCTCTTCTCATTTCGGGGGATTCTGACAAATTCCTTTGCATCCTTCAGAATCTGTAGAAGTTCCCTACTCGTTCTTCCACTGGTAGTGGGTGGATTTACCGGCTCTCCCTCTTGCAAATCCTCGGGAGACACGTCCCTTGGATCCCTATGCCTTGGAGAGGCAACTAAATTTTCTGCTGCTAGTTGTTGGGGTTGTACCAGAGGCTCCTCCTCAGACTGCGTAGCAGAAAGCAACTCGCGGGATCTTCTGAAGGCCTTCTCCTCCATGAACTTTACATCCCTCCGCACCACAACTTTCCTACTCTCAAGAATGTAGGTGCGATATGCCTTTGCATTCTCGTTGTATCCTACCAGATACCCTTTTTCTGCAATCATCTCCAACTTCTTCCTCTTCTCACTAGACACATGACAATAAGTTGTACTGCCGAAGATCCTAAAGTGACTCACTTCAGGCTTACTGCCAGTGAAGACACATTCCGACGTGATCTTTCCCAGTGCAGCATGAGTAGTCCTGTTCTGAATGTAGACAGTTGTATTACACGCTTCAGCCCACGGGAATTTGGGCACGTCTTGGTAATACAACATCGCCCTTGTTGCTTCGACAATAGTCCTGTTTTTCCTTTCTGCCACACCATTCTGCTCCAAATTGTATGGAGTTGTCCACTCTCTTTTGATGCCTTCCCTTGCGCAAAATCCAGCGAATTCCTTATCTATGTATTCACCACCATTGTCTTATCACAATACCTTGATCCGCTTCCCTGTCAGATTTTCAACCAGAGCCTTAAACTCTTTAAATCGACTGAAGACTTCATCCTTGGTCTTCAAAAAGTAGATCTAGGTTTTCCTGAAATGGTCATCAATGAAGGTGACGAAGTACTCGGCACCACTAAGAGCTCTAGTGGACATCGATTCACAGATGTCTGAGCGAAGTCCAATACACACTTGGCCCTATTGTTGCTTCTCTAATATGCTACCTTAGCATATTTTCCCAATACGCACCCCTTGCAGACATTATCTTGTTTAGTGCTCAGCTCTGGAACACCTGTGACATTCTTCTGGAGAATTCTCAACGCCCCATGATGCAAATGCCCCATTCTTCTGTGCCATAGCTCATTCAGGTCCGTTTCATCTGCGTTGTCGACCAGTGCCAGTGGAGACTGGAGCTGCAACTTGTAAAGTTTGTTGCTTCTTACCTCGATCTGTGCCTTCTTCTTCCAAATAGGGTGTTTGACATAGACTCTATTTCCAATAAAGTAGACGTCATAACCTCAGTTTTGAAGCTGAGACACTAAGAGCAAGTTGATCCAAAACCCAGGCACATGCAGTACATTAGTGGCCCGGATCCTATTTCCAGCCTCGGTCTGAAAAACTACGATACCTCTCCCAACATGAGTGCATTTTGCGTTATTACCCATGGTTATTTTGAAATTCATCTGCTATTCTTGGTAGTCGGAAAAACAATCCCGTACTCTAGTCATGTGAGCAGAGGCTCCACTGTCAATATACCAGACATCAAAGGAAGCAGTGCTTGATACGCAAGCAAATTCTTCCTCAAGTCTGGATGCCAAAACAGAGACATCGTGATCCATCTATTCTTTCATGCTTCTTTCCCCTCCTTGAGAACTGCGTGAACCCTTCTACATTGCTGCTGCAACAGTAGACTTTCGTTCACTAGTAGATTCTCCCTTCCTGTTGCTCATCTCTGGCTCTGATACCATGTGAAATTTTCAATCTGAAAACTATACAGTTGCAATGATAGATTTATTCCTCCTACTTATTATTTCAATAAGTTATTTTTCAAAAATCTTCTAGCAAATATCGAAATAAATACTACTGCAACATTCACAAATACATATGTAGAGAAATGAATAGTAAAGGACATAAGCACAAGAATCAATCACATGTACACAGTTATTTTTGGACAATTGTCCCCGGAAAAACCCAATGCGGGAAAACTAGTGCAGCAAATGAGGGTTTTATTAATTCTTCAGCAAATGATATCTTTACAAGGAAATATATTGGCAAATAAAATCTGAAATACCTGAGACAGAATTCCCGGCTCTCTCGGACAATTCTCCGACACCCTGATCAGCCTCTGCTGGCTCCTGTGCCTGTCTACGTGATTCTCTGTGCAGTCCCAACGCTGGACTACGCAAGTCTACATGGGTTCTCTGCGCTGCAGCCTAAAGCTGCCTCTAGTGGTCCACTGCTTCCCTCTGTCCCTGATCTCGATCACTTCCGACTCCCTCCTCCTTCTACTTCTGCAAACCCTTCGCCCTGCAACTCTCCCACTGAAATCGAATTCTCTTACTTTAGAATTGATCTCCTTCGGGTACTAAGTGTATGCTCGGCTTGTTTTCCAAATGACCCTCAGGCCTTTTTTTATAATCTTCTCGTTGGAGAACAAACAGCCCAGATTAGAAGTTTAATCAATGGCTAAGATTAAAACTTGATTTGATCCTTGTTTTCTAGAAGATTCACACTCTAACTTATTAATACCCTTTAATTATTTCATTTCCCTAAGTTTAGATTTAAGGTCTTCATTAAAATAATTAATTATTTTAATAATTCATGAATCGAGTGGAATTTCCACAAACAATTTTTGAGTCCTTTGGAATGTTGTTGTCCAAGCCTCCTTGCAAGGTTTGAGACTTGGAACACTTCCGGATACTACAAACATCAACAGAGGGAAGGTCTCGGTGGTATCTTTGTATCACTTTCTCATAGTCTCGGTGCTCTCCCTCAATCTCAGTGACATCTCACAATCAAGGTTTCGATGCTTTCTCAAAAGAAAGATGTTATTATAGTGACTTCAGTTCGGTATCACAGTGACCTCATTTCAGTACCCATGATGAAGTCTCGATGCCTCCACAGTGAAAATCCGACTTGGCACTATTACAGTGATATGATCTCATGGAGAAAAACCAACAGTAAACTAACTTCAGTTCAATGTTGTTACAATGATGCCTATTACAGTGAATAATTCATGGTAAAAACTACAGTGATGTCTATCATAGTCTCGGTGCCCATCACATTGATGGTACCTATCACAGTCTAATTCAGGCTTAAGGATATGTTGGAACACTAAATGATGAAGATAAGGTCAAAGCAGTAGTACTACAAGTTCAGTTGAAGGAAAGGAACTCAATACTATTAGCCGTGACCAAGGACAAGGCCATCTCCACATAAGAATCTGAAGTTTGAAGAAATTTAAGTATTTTCAAGATGCACCAACAAGTCCAATAAGTTACCAAATCATAGGTATGTAACTAGAAGGTATGTATGTTCATGAATTTCTAGATTTGCAATATATCTAATAATTCTTGCTTATAGCTAGTCTAGAGTAAAGATTGTAATACCTAGACAACATGCATCCTTATCTTCTAGGGTTTACAAGTAATCTAGGATGTCAAGTAGAAGTTATTGATAAAAAGAAGGAGCAACTTTAATAGGATCCCATCCTCCATGGTTATGAAGGAGATCTAACTTGAGAAATTAAATCATGTTCATGGTATTACATGTTTTTCTTGAAAGTATGTATTATAGGTATAGAAGACCATGGCTTACACTTCAAGGAATTCCTACAAGTTTTATCAAGAAACATCTCCAGATATGGTTGTACTTGTTGTGCAGGTACATCATATTCAAGTTGGTAAAGATGTTTGAAAGAGAAGACGATATGTTAAGCATGATGAGAAGGATGGAAGCCACGAAAGATTCTCCAACACCTAAGGTAGAAGTTGATCTCCCTAGATTAAAAGGGTGCCTATATAAAAGAAGAAGTGATGATTATGGTTCTCTACTTCATGTGTCATGCACTAGACCAACTTAGTGAAGGCCATGAGTAAGAATCATAATCATGATGGTTACCTTGAAAGAAGAAATTGGAGAATTCTTTGTTGTTGCATGTGAAGTAGGAAAGAAAGTGTATGAATGAGGAATCTTACGTCAAAGATTCGTTTGATAGTCCTACTGTGTTGAGAAGCAACATAAAGTTGCTCGATAGACCCCGGAGGTTTGTGTTTGTTTATGAACATGTGAAAGTATATTATTGATTGGGGTTTTGATGAATCTCTCGAAAGTTTGATAAGAATAATGGTTACCGATTAGTTTGATCGGGAGATATTTGTTTTTGAGGCTTTGTGAGTGAAGCATTGCCTGGAAGGACATCAGGCTGGCACTTTCTTTTGATGTCTGGTACGGAGGGTGGCATCAGGTGGATGTGCACCTAGTTCCATGGGTTGATGGTTGTAAGTAAGCCTGACAGTACCTATAGAGGCTAAAAGCTTAATTCCATCTTAGTCCCACTCAAATAGATTGCCCTGGTCAGGAATCTAGTCTGTGGCATTGCGGTGCCTAAACTGTTGAGAGACCAAAGGGATAGATTTCCCTAGTCGGAACCAAAGGTATAGATTACCCTAGTCAGGAATCTAGTCCATGGCATTGCGGTGCCTAAACTTCTTCATAGATAAAGTGAGATATTCCATGTACCTCTTTGATTATATGTAAAAATGAATACCTCCCTAGTTAAGAGGGAGTGTTGAAGAATGTAACTAGGTTCGGTCTTCATTATTAATATATTTGTCAAAAAGAATTTTTTATTATTAAATGAATTATTAAATCATAGGTTTCATGCTTGGGTCATATCATTTAGGTCAAAGTCCCCATTGTGGACTTCTAGGATTTATTTTAAGTTTATAGAGTCATTACAAATTTAAATTGATCCATCCTGGGCTTTTGAATCATGTAAATAGGTTTGGTCAAAAGAGTAATTGAAATGCGGTGAAGTTCGTTTGTAAAGCGGGCTCCGTACTGGATGTCATGAGTTCGAATCCCCCGGACTAACCCGACGCTGTGGAGAGGGGCGGGCACAGTTCCCAGTGGTTATAGTGGTAGCCTGCCAGGTTCGACCCCGTGTAACGCGAGTCGCAAGGCAGCTCCAGTTGCCGATTCCACTATATACCAAAAAAAAAAAAAGACTCCTCCATCAAGTCAACCTCTTCATCAAGCCTTCATCAAGTTAGCTTCTTCAAGTCGGCCTCAAACAAATTAATCTTCAAGTCGGTTTCCTCCATACGCTCATGTCGGCCTAAAACAAGTGACACACCTCTTCAAGAAGCACATGTCGGCTCATTTCTATGGACGAATCACTATATATATAAGGCTAGGGTCTTCGCATTTCACCACCTCATAATCTCAGGCCAATTGCTAAGACAAGTTCGTATGTTGATTGCAGGGACTAGTATTTCAGTAAAGGAACTTGGATAAGGGTTCAATGATCTTGGATAATGGTACAAAGATGATCTTAACTTCAGTATTATAATAGAAGATAAACCTCAGTGCTCTCACAGGTTCAATGTCACCACAGTTTGGATTAATTGCGGAGATTGAGTGCTCTCATAGTGATCAAGTTCGGTGCTCTCCAAGTGACCTCAACTCGGTGTTATTACAATCATACTACCACAGTTAGAAGACCTCAGTGCTACCACTGTGAATGAAGAAAGCTCGGATTGGTTGTAGAGATAATCTCTTCAAAGATACAAGTGGGAAGAAGGTTGACTGTATTGACAAGTGACTTGATGGAGGTAGTCTTGAGTCTACGGTCTTGGTTGTTTCATTTTAAATCTACTTAAGGAAGAATTTTGACTAGGTTTTCCTCAAATAGTGGGGTTTTTCCCTGGCAACGTGCCTACATCTTTTGTCCTCTTCTATTTGTTGTTTGGCATTAGTCTTGATGATAAGAAAAGATAAATCAAAAGAACACATAGTAATAACGAAAACATCACAAGATAATGTCATAATAAGAGAAACCGATTAACTGCCACCTCCTTTGATTTCTCAACATGTGTATCCTTCTTCAATTTGGAGCGATCTTCAAGCTGCCTCTTCTTCTTCTTCCTGTCACCTTAGCTCTGATACCATGTCGAGAAATCTTGGGGCAACTAGATTAGGTGATTTCTCTTACTTTGATAATTGCTTGTGATGTTCTTTTACTTAACTTGTTGTACTTGTTTTTCAACTTCTTCTTATCTTGATTATTATAGTGTTCTTTATCATCAAACATCTACCAAACAATGAAGATCAATGAGACAAGAGGACACAAAATGCAGGCTTCTAGCTAGGGCCAAAACCTCTCCTCTTGAGAGGAAAAGCCACAAGAATTCTTCTCTTCTTATAGAATGTTCAGATGACGAATTCCAAGATCTATGACCCAAGACCAAGACCCCTCCAAGACAAGTCAAACCTCTTCCTTGATCAAATTCTCTTCCATAAAGCCAACGCTAGTCAAACGTGCTCCAATGTTTCAGATTTCGACCTTTCTACATAATTTCGGCTTGCTGCTTCTAGATTGCAATTTTCGGCTTCCACTACAAAAACCCTAGTTGGCACGTGTGAGAAAATAATGGTGATTCTAGCCTCCTTTCTCCTTCACTTGGTCAACCTTTTTCTCCCTTGGCACTTCGGCCTGCAATCTTGACTCTTTATAACACTAGATTCAGCTCCTTGTACTGGTTGTAATTGGGCTTTTCTGCAACAAAATTATGCCCTAGTTCTTTCGCACATGTGAGAGATTCTGCCCAAAAACAGCCATTAAATTTTGGTTTCTTCTTCCTTCTTTTCTCTCTTCTTCTTCGCTAGTTCTAGATCTTCTTCTCTTGGTAAATGAACTTGACTGGATGCTTCTTCAATATGAGGTCGAGCTCCTATATATAGGCGTCTTTGTGTAGCCCTATTGAGGCTGACTTGTCACTGTGTAGGTTGACTTCACTGCTTTGTAGGCCGACTTGTTGAAGGTTACTTTGACTTGTCTTGGAGGGTCTTTATGACACTTTATGACTTACAAAAATTCTCTTTGACATGATACAATATGCCCTAATAGTGTCTTTATATATGACAATGAATTTCTTGACTTCTTTACTAGTGACAAAACCTAGAAGCACACAATGGGTGCTTGACCTATAAATAGAATTGACTAGAGCATGAAACCCATGCTTCAAAATAATAATAATAATTTTCTTTCTCTCTTTACATCAAATACATAAAATCATGATTACATTCAACATTATGAAGACCGAACCTAGTTACACATTTCAACACAATCAGATCTGAAGTAAACCTTGTTGTAGACCTTAATCATCAAGATTGACACCTACTAATAAGCCTAAAACACCCCTAAATTAACTCATAGCATTCACATAACAATTGCAAGTGTTTTGGTGATCATTTCATGCATCTTTGGGTGACTAATCTTATTGTTAGAGGACTGATATCTGTATTGCAGAGGTTTGATCTCAAGCTACAGTTGATTGATTTAAACTTACAGTGGTTTAATCTAGCATAGTAGTTGTTCATCTTTCATTGGCATTGGTACATTGAGGGTTTAGAGCATTTTCGAAGTAATTTCTCATATATCTATTGGCATTGAGGATATTGGCATTGTTATTGGCTCTTCTCTCTTGTCTTTTCAGATAGCCTTGTTTGTGTTGCTAACTCTCTCTCATCTCTTTTCTTACATCTCATTGTGTGTTGTTAACCTCTAGTTGCATTGCATTGCATAAGTGTAGCCTTGTTTGTGTTGCTAACTCTCTCTCATCTCTTTTCTTGCATCTCATTGTGTGTTGTTAACCTCTAGTTGCATTGCATTGCATAAGTGTTTCCTCTTGCATATTTCATTGCCTAGTTTGAGATTTGTGTTGCATCTTAATTGTCTAGTGCCACTGTTAGCAATCTCATCTAGATTACTTATGGTTGTGCTTGTATAATTTTGAAAGACCTCTCTTGCTCTAATTTGCTAATCTAATATGTAAAATAGAAATTTGAATAAGCACATATAAGGTGATTAAGAGACATTGCTTTTGTTTCATTAAGTAACATTAAAGTGGTTCTCTAATTGGTTTGTGTAATCTTGATTGATAAAGTGATATTTGACACACTGGTTATAAGTGATCTTATCTTGTTGTCATTGGAACAATTTCCTCAATCTCATTGAAGCATTTCTAACTAGCTCATATCTTGCAATCTCATCCTAGATTAGAATTGCATAATTAAAATTTACCTCCAAGCATAAGCTTGGTTGATAGAAACTTAGGACCACTTTATTCATCCAATTTGAGAAGTTAGACCCTCATTCACGGTTAACACAGGTGACCTTGCAGTTCTCTTGTGGATAATCCCTTGTAGGAACGGAGGCACTTGGGCGGTTAGAGGTACTAGGGAGATGTCGTTAATGAAAGTGTGGCCTCCTTCCCCAACACTTCTCTCTACAATGTTTGTGACTAGCTTCAAAATAATTAAGGAGAACGCTTCACCTAGAATAGCCATTTAACTTAAAAATAACCAAGATCTTGCATTTCACATTTAGATCATATCTTGCATTTCATCTAGGATAGATCTTGCATATCATCCTTGCAACATTTGTCTATCTGGTAACTTGACATATTGATCTTTGTTGTGCAATTATTTTTCAATTCTAAGGCACTGGTCTATCATTGATATATCTCAAATAATCCAATTGTTTGTGCTTATTAATCTTACTTGCCATATAATCTAAATCAAGTTGCTACGATATTCATTTGTATCTCCTAAACTTGTTGATTTTCAACAAGTTCCTCATCCTTTCACCTTTAGGGACTACACTCCTTAGCCTTCTTTTAGGAGATAGATTAAACGGAGTGAGTAGGAATCAGAGTGGCAGCGCCTACTCTGATCGTTGTCGCCTCAAGTGTACACTTCAGGTGACAACAATGATCGCACACAAATCTTACCCTAAAAACTCATTTTCCCTCTCTTTATCTCTTTGTAGGCACTCTTAAGGTCAAGCAGCTAGCTAGGGCTAGGGCACGAGTTGACCTAGAGTGGGAATTAGGCCTTGTGGAAGGATTCAACATTTGAAGGAGTATTGGTTGCTTCAAAATCAACTCCCTTTAGTGGCCAATCTATCCATTCTAAGGCTGAATTATCTTCCCCTAGGAAACCCTAGTTTTCCCTAGGCTTCAACTTGGGGGCTTGTTGAAGGTTTCTTGTTCCATTTGATTGCTAATATTCATTGTTAGAAAACCTTTTCTTGCCCTTTTGATTCTAGGTTGATCCATTTGGCTTACTATTCCTCAAACCCTAGATCATTTGTGCCCTAAATAAGTCTTATTAGAGGATGTGAATTTCTTGTCCTAACTTATTGAGGTTTGTCCTTAAGAAGAGTTGTCCTCTATAAGCCTCTCTTGTCACCTTGATCCCTGAACTTTGATATATCTCTAGCGACCTATATAACGGGAAGCCTCCTAGTGGTGAAAGTCCACAAAGAGCAGGAGGTAGTGGTTGTGGTGACAGTGAGCCACACCTCATTCTTGTCCCTTAGTCTAGTTTTTTCCTTGTCGGTTACCCCTTACAAGACCTGCTAGGTTTTGAGGCAACAGGGCCCTTGTTTTGGGCATTTTCACCTCAATCTCCGACGCATGTTTTTCTATTTTTATGGCTTCAAACTCATGAAATTTTGGCATTTCAAATCCATGTCTCTCATGCCAATGATTCCCACCTCATCAAGTATAGGTTACATTTTTTGCTTGCATCTATCCGTGTCTTTGTGATCTCCATCTAGAGCATTTCAATCTTCCACCTCTACTGGTTCATACAGATTCATGGAAGTTTGTTTTTCTCTTACATCTTTTCCAATGTAGCATACTCCATTTCTTCAAATCACTTTATAAAAATTCAAAACATTTTCTGAAGTTGGTACTCAAAAAAAATATCTAAATTAGATGTTGACTTGCCTTCTTTTATTTCACTTCTTTCCCTCTCCTTGTACCCTTCAATTTTTTCAAACTTGACCCATACAAATGTTTGACTTAAGGCCTGAGAATCGGTATTGTTCTGCTACCATGTGGGACTTTATAAGAGTGCATCCTACATAACAGAATAACACAGACACATAAATGTGGAGAGAATAATAAATGTCACAATGCATTAATGTTGCAGTAGTTATACCTAAGAGAGCATGAGGTAGGCTACAAAATACAAGAACTACTCTTTTAAATTAATCATCCCTCATTACATTATTTTAGCACCCTAATTTGGTTATCATAATTTAACCACCTAACCACTAACCTTAACAACCCAATGTTGGATTTGTCACATATCACTTACATTAATCTCAACTAAGATAAAGTTCACATAATATAAAAGATATGTTAAATTTGGCAACTAGGACCAAACTCCACTTTGCACTGCTCATATGATGGAGATGATATTTTTGTTGGATTCCTCTTTCGGAGAGGTGCAAGATTGATCTAACGATCATCTTGTTTGGATGAGCAGAAGTTGGATTTTAAATTTATTTCTCACACATGTACAATTTGTCAAGGTCGGCCAGAATTGTAATGTAAGCTCACAAGCCCCAAAAGATGTGTCACACACCCTCATTGATGGATATATAAGTTGAGACTCAAACTTCATTTTGGACATCATCTCATCTCATATTCTCTCTCCTCATTGGTTCGTACACCCTTAGGAAATATTCTCTCTCCTCTGCACGTGTGAAAGAGAAACTGATTTTTTCAAATTGTTTGAGGGTTTTTGTAGCAGCGTTGACCTTGGGTCAACTCACATATTTTGACTTCAATTTTTGGGACAGAATCAAACTTTTGGAGGCCGAGTTTGGTGGCACAAATATCGAGAAGTTCTAGGTTGTTTGACCGC
Organism: Pinus albicaulis; assembly: GCA_034641835.2. Lineage (NCBI taxonomy): Eukaryota > Viridiplantae > Streptophyta > Pinopsida > Pinales > Pinaceae > Pinus > Pinus albicaulis. The sequence continues at coordinate 46,570 of JAXQQM020072276.1, read as the reverse complement.
AGACTTTGACCACTGTTTGACCGTAGCGTTGACCAAGTTTGACCGAGGATTTGCGGACTGTTTTGGGTTGGCTTTGAATGTTTCTTGAGGTCGAGTTTGACTGGCTTTGACTAAGCTCCATTGGGAGGTATTTTGATGGTTTGACCAGCGTTGACTTTGTTGGCTAGGCATCCTGTGGACAGCTGAAAATTGTACTCTCTCTCTGCTGAATTTGAAGAATAATAAGAAGATTTGATCAAAGGGTTTCCCCACATTGGGGTTTTTCCCTGGCATCCGCCAAATTATTGTGTCTTGTCTTGGCTTGTCTTCTGGTTATTTATTTATGTTCTATTAGCATTTACAGTCAATGTTGATGTGATTGCTAAACAAGAAATTGAATTGGGCTAAGAAGAAAGATTGAAGTAAATTGCTCTAAGCTTAGAACATACCATCGTTAACTAAATTTAACATGGTTTCAGAGTTGAGGTGAAGACAAAGCACAAGCAAAAGTGAGAAGAGCAATCACTGAAATTTGATTAGACAAGGACAAGGGTCAATGGCTTTCTCATCATACTTCAAATCTGATGACAAGCTCAATGATAAGTTTGATTATCATGCTTGGAAAATGTCCTTGGATCTGACATTGGAGGAACAAGAAGTTATGGATTATGTGCAGGGAAAGATCACTGAGCCTCCATCAAATGCACCGGCTGCCACTAAAACAAAGTACAAGAAAGGGGAGGTCAAAGCGAAGAAGATCATCAGGGATTCTATTCACAAGCACTTGGTTGCTTATATATCCGAGCTGGGCACATCTAAGAAGATGCATGATAAGTTGGTTAGCATGTTCAGGGCTAGCAATGCTAATCAAATTCTCTTTTTGAAGAACAAGTTGAACAACATCAAGATGGACAAGGGAGAGTCCATCCAATCCTAGTTCATGAGGCTCACCGAAATCAAGAATGATCTCCTAGCTATTGGAGAGGCCATAGCTGACCGAGAGGTCACTCTCATTGCTCTTGGAGGACTTCCCCAGGCATGGTATGTATTGGTTATGAACCTAATTCATAACTAAAGTAATAAATATAGTTATTAATAGAATAAATAGAAATAAATGTAATTACTAAATAATCAATTAGGATTATGTTAAATAGTCATTAGGTTAATGAAAAGGCATGTCTAAAAGACATGCCCATTCGTGAAAAGGTACCTGCATGGGTAAAAAAGCGGGACCTCATTGTAATCATTCAATCATGTCATATCTTATCAATAAAATATTATTATTATAAATACCTCTTGTGTATTTTTATAATTAAAGCTTTTTGCTATTAAATCTACAAATCTGCAAGTCTTCTACTACAGTAACCATATCTACGAATTCCGCTGCTACAGTGGTATCGGAGCCATATTGAGGACAGGTTGAAGGAATGGCACACAATGTCGTTTTACAAACCTACGAACGTAGTTTACAAGCCTATGGACATAAACTACCACACTATGTGTCATTACGTGAAGATCCCAAAAGAATTGAGCTGATTAGGAAAGTTCAACAAAAGCTTCAGCAAGTAGAGAATTCTTGGGTAGAAGTCACAAACGATTTTAAAAAAAATTCTGCAGATCTTAAAAAAATTTCTCGTAATAGAAAAGAAAATCAGGAGAAACAGAAAGATGAAAAATGCGGTAATAATGAGAAAGCAGTCAGTTATGCAAAGGGGAAATCAAGTAAAACATCCATGGAAAAGTCAACCAAATATATTCCCCCACCAATGCGTAATAAAAGTAAAAAGGTACAGAATTGTTGGAAGTGTGGAGACAAATATTTCACAGGACATAAGTGTGCAATTCAAAAACTTTATAACTGTGAAGCAGATTATAATGATGATGTAAATGTTAAATGTAAAAAAAATTCTGCTAGCCGGAAAACTATTAAAGAAGCTGGAAAAAGTAATGAACAGCAGAGTGTTTCATCCTCTGTTTTGAAGGAAACTTGTGAAGAAACACAAAAAGATGAAGCTGATTTGGATGAAGGCATGACATGTTCAGCAGGTCTTTCGATTGTGCAAACCCGTCGTGTTACTGGAAAATATCCGCTTAAGGGTGAGAAGCTATCAGGGAGGAAGCTAGGAATTTTGAACGACATAGAGAGCATGAATTTGGCTCCTGAATGTGTTTATCCTTTATATATCACAGCTAGTATTGACAGTCAAGAGAGTGTAACAAGAAAGGGCGAGAAGCTTTTGAAGAAGAAAGCTGCCAGTGCCAATTTAGAAGATAATGCTCTTATAAATCATCTATTTTCACTTTTTCAAGGTACAACGAGTGAAGAAAGAATCCCTGCAGAGGAAAGAATAACTCCTGCTAGTCCTGCACTGCAAGCCCGTTTAATGTCTGTGTTCAGCCGTTCTGTTCAAGCAGCAAACTTATTTCCAGCCACCTTACGATGCATTTTCCATTGTATATATGGGAATGGGACAAACTCGAGATTAAAGTATGCTGGAATGGAGTTTACTGTTTGGGTATTCAAGCATGCCTCAATGGAACAGTTGAAGCTCATGGGACCTGTCATTTTAAGTGGGATTTTGAAGTTTCTTGATGGACAAGTGGCTGCTGAGTCAGAGGTTTACTCGCGAGAGCTTAGAGCATTTTCATATCAGGCGATTGGACAGCGTGCTCAACGAGCGCCACAGCTTTTCAGAGGAAATGTAGAAATGGCAGTGCGTCTTTTTCAAGCTCTGAAGGAGGTGGATCCATCTAGTCGTTCCAGAGTGCAAGAAGCTGTTAACTCACTTGCTACAGCTTACAAGGACTGTAATGAGTTGGTCTCGAAAGGCCTTGAAGCGCTTCTATTAGAGAATTCACAAGCGGTGGAAAGTGAAGCAAGGTTTTGTGCTGTCCGGTGGGCTACGACTTTGTATGGTCTTGATCATTGTCCAAGCCGGTTTATTTGCATGTATGGAGCTGCTGATACAAAACTGGATATAAGGGAGATGGCTCTTGAGGGTTTATTCCCACAAAAACAAGTTGACAGAACTGTCAACCAGTCTAGTCAATCTGTACCAGACAACTATCCTCCGTTGAAGGAAATACTAGATTATATATCAAAGTATCAGCCACAGGTTCTAGAAGTTTCGGAGATTGGCGAACGCAAGCCTTTATTCCCACCAAAGATGTATGTAGCAATGATCAGATTTCTGCAGAAATGTTATGAGGCTGAATGTCATCAGGCTTCATTAGCTGCTATAGGAGATTCTCCACAGCATGCTAATTCAGTGATCTTGTTATGTTTGTTACTTGAGCATGCTATGGCATATGAAGGATCTGTTGAGTTGCATGCAACTGCCTCGAAAGGGTTACTAAATGTCGCTTCTCGGCATCCTCAGATGATTGCTTCACTATATGCTGAACGTCTTCCATGGCTTAGACAATTCTTAGGTCACATAGACTCTGATACTCGGGAATCCATATCTCGTTTATTGGGTATTACTTGTTCGGCCTTATCAATTTCTTCAGCATCTGTTTTGATTCAGGAAATTTGCTCCACGTTTAAAGTTCTCAACAAAGGCAGATTTGAGGATAGTCATGGAGCAATCTGTGCTACTGGATATGTGGTATCCCAGTGCATGACAGGAATGCCTTCTGTTCGCAGAGAATTATTAGAAACTTATTTTAATTCAATTAATTCCATGCAACCCACAATTTCAATCGATGGTTTGAAGCTCCTGGTTCTCAATTGCCAGAAAATGACCCGACAGACGTGGAGGAATTCTGGACTGAAGTATTTCGAGGAATTGCAGGAGGAGCATGAAGTTTTCGACGTGCTCTCCAATATGCTCGAATTTGCAGTAGAGAAAGGGGCAACGCATGTTGGATTTTTTATCTTCGGATCAGTTGCGGCAACACACGGCGTTCTTGGCAGCACATTGCTTTCTAATCAGGGCGGTGCTCCCGGCTTCAGTCAGGCGTTTAATGCGTTGCAGAAAACCGGCATTGTAAACATCGTCCAGGATTCGCAAAATGAGAATAATAACGACAGGGTCCAGGAATTGTTATTCTCTCCACCTCCACCAGAAACCCTTGATAACAGATGGGACATGGAGCGAAGTTTCTTGGCTATCGTCTCACAAAATATTACATACGTTGCACCGATAGCTGGATTTAGCTCCGCTGACATCGAAAAGGCCGAGGATTTCAGTAATCCGACCACCAAATTTAACTTTCTGAGCTATTATCGTTCATTGATTGCCGCGTCGATAATCTACTATGCTGGAATCCTCATCCTTGACAGTCCCCGCGGTGTAAACTCTGTCGTCCGATGGGTTGTCTGCGTCCTCGTTGTCCTGACAGAACCAGTCACTAAAAACACTGTCATCTCCTCCACCGCCAAGCGACGTAGCAGGTCTATCAATCTTCCAGATGGAGTCTTACAGCAATGGTGTATTAAGGTTCGAACTGGCGTTGTGTCAAATCGGCGTGACCTTCCGAGTTAGATTCGATTATTACTAATTATATGTATATATACTATTAATTTAATTAATTAAAATTACAGTTTAATTAATTAAATTAATCAAAAAAATAATAATAATATATATATATATATATATATATATATATTATAAAAAGACAATTATTAATTTAATTAATTAAAATTACTATTTAATTAATTAAATTAGTGAAAAAAAAAGAAGAGAAGGAAGTTAAATTCTACATATAAAGGAGTTAAATACTATATATTCTAGTTCCATTTTTAAGAAGGAAAAAAAAAGTTTATAGCTTAAATGGAATTTAAAATATAAGTGGACCAACGTATAAGGATTAAATTTTGGAAGGTCAACGAAGTTACCAAGGTTTAAATCGGAAAAATCATGGAATTTTTAAAAGCAAAAAGTATCAATAAAGACTCTTGCTTTATAATTAAAGATATAATATGAAAAACAGAACCCAGTTTCAAGGAAGTATTACAGGAGAATTATACATGCCAAGGTATCTGTGATGACTTACACAACTCAAGATGACAAACGCGAGATGAAGAAAATTGTCGAACTTAAGCTTTGAGGACAAAGCTTTTCGAAGAAGGAGGCAATGTTATGAACCTAATTCATAACTAAAGTAATAAATATAGTTATTAATAGAATAAATAGAAATAAATGTAATTACTAAATAATCAATTAGGATTATGTTAAATAGTCATTAAGTTAATGAAAAGGCATGTCTAAAAGACATGCCCATTCGTGAAAAGGTACCTGCATGGGTATAAAAGCAGGACCTCATTGTAATCATTCAATCATGTCATATCTTATCAATAAAATATTATTATTATAAATACCTCTTGTGTATTTTTATAATTAAAGCTTTTTTCTATTAAATCTACAAATCTGCAAGTCTTCTACTACAGTAACCATATCTACGAATTCCGCTGCTACAGTATTCAATACCGCTATTCTCAATAATAATATAATTCCTAATTTTGACAAATTCTTGACGAGATGCACTCAAGAGCAAACAAGGATGATGGAAAGAGACCATCCCTCAAATGGAAATGGAAGTGAACCTACTGCCTTCACCGCTCATGCAAAGAAGAAGAATAATGCTAGTCTGAGGAATCAAGGTCAAGGAAGAGCGGGCCCCAAAGGAAGGAAGGGTAGATGCTACAATTGTAACAGGTTTGGTCACTATGTTAGAGAGTGTCCCAATAAAAGGGACTCTCCCTGAGATGATGACTACACCAACAATAACAACTTCAGGGGAACGAAAATCAAAGGAAAAACAGGTTCACCAAAAAAGGAAAGAGGAAGGCTCCCTCTGATCGAAATGGAAATGGAAATGGTCAACCTTTCAAGAGGTCAAGAAACTCCAGGTATGATGAATCTAATGTTGTTGATAACAAGAGAAATGAATATATTCTCATATCTGCCCTCTCTGCTGCATCTCCTCCCGACACTCTGGATAACTAGTTGATTGATAGTGGTGCCTCAAGGCACTTCACTAGATATAAAAAGGCCCTCTCTGATTTGATTGAAAAGGATACAAATTTGGAAATTATCCCTAGAGACAATGCTACATATCCCGTGAAAGGGACAGGGACTGTGACCCTTCATCTAAATCAAGGTCAAGACCTATGTTTGCAATATGTGTTGTATGTCCTTGACTTGAAGAAGAATCTAATGTCTATCTCGGCAATGGAAGACAAAGGATTCAAGGTGGCATTCATCGATGGAAAGGTACGCATTTGGAAGAGGAATTTCAAAGAAGCATTCACTCTTGGTTTCAGGGTTGATACACTCTATCAAGTTGGAGGAAGTCCATTAAGAGCCATGACATGTAACACAACTCTTCAATTTGAGCTATGGCACCGGAGGTTTGCACACCTTCATTATAAAGCCCTTCCCGAAGCAAGGAAGGTGGTCACAGGTATGCCCAATTTCAAAGATGATCATGAAGGTGTATGTCAAGGTTGTGCCGAAGGATAGCATACAAGGGGACCATTCCCCTCAAGTGTCACCAAAAACTCTGATATTCTACAATTGATTCATTTTGATCTATCTAGTATGTTGCCCGTAAGATCCTTGGGAGGATGCCTATATTATGTCACCTTCATAGATGACTTCTCCCGCAAGACATGGATATACTTCTTGAAGAAAAAGGACAAAGTATTCAAATGGTTCCGCATCTTCAAGGCCTTGGTTGAAAATCTAACAGGAAAGAAAATCAAAATTTTGAGGTCCGATAATGGAATCGAATATGAGTCAAATGAATTCAATGACTATTGCAGGGAAGCTAGCACTAAGAGGGAGACACCTACTACATATACTCCCAAACAAAATGGTGTTGCTGAAAGGAAGAATAGAACCATTCTAGAGGTTGCCCGTGCCATGCTTTATGACCAAGGTCTTCCTTAGTTCCTATGGGGAGAAGCTGCCAACAACGTTGTTTATGTTCAAAATAGATGCCCACATTCAACATTGGACTCCAAAACTCTTGAATAAGTCTTCACTGGTAAGAAACCTGATGTTTTTCATTTTAGAATTTTTGGAAGTCCTGTATACTTTCATGTGCCGAAAGAAAAGAGAAGCAAATTGGATCCTTCTGGAAAGAAGGGAACGTTTGTGGGCTATAGTGAAACTTTGAAGGCATATAGAATCTATGTGCCTGGTCAAAGAGAAGTGGGGATATGTCATGATGTCACCTTGGATGAAGATGCTTCCCTTAAGAAGGTTAGAGATCTTCCTATCTCAAAGGAAGACAAAGAAGAAGAAGCAGGAAGAACCGAAGGATGAACAGATGCTCGATATTGAAGGTCTGATGGATCCTATAGATCCACCTTCTTCAAATAAAAGAAGAACCTCATGGCTTAGAGACACTCTCGAAGATGCCGAGAGTCATATTGCTCCAAGGGGAACATTCCGTGAAAGTAAGAAGCCGAATAGGTACCAAGGGTACTTAGCAAACATGAGCACCATTGTACAATCTGAGCCTGGAACGTTTGAAGAAGTCGTGAAGCACCAAGTTTGGAAGGATGCAATGAACGAAGAATATGAGTTGATCAGGAAAAATGATGTCTGAGATGTGGTCCCTAGACCGAAGGACAAATCTGTTGTCACCTCGAAATGGCTCTACAAGATCAAGCATAGAGTCGATGGAAGTGCTGAAAAATTCAAGGCAAGATTTGTTGCCCGAGGCTTCTCGCAAAAAGAAGGAATAGATTATGATGAAATATTTGCACCTGTTGCTCGCTACCTCAATCATTGCCCTTGTTGCATCGCAAGGATGGAGTCTACATCAAATGGATGTCAAGACTTCCTTCTTACATGATTCGATCAAGGAAGAAGTCTATGTGGAACAACCTTTGGAGTTTGAAGTTCGAGGTAGAGATACACACGTATGCAGGTTGAAGAAAGCCCCTAGGTCTTGGTATGAGAGGATCGATAGCTACTTAATGAAGTTGGACTTTACTCGAAGTGATGTTGATCCAAACCTTTACTTTAAGGTTGATAACGACAAGCCTCTCGTTTTGGTTCTCTATGTGGATGATCTCTTCCTGAGAGGTATTGACCCTCTTATTCATCAATGTAAGAGGGAGCTAGCTTCTGAGTTCGAAATGAAGGACCTAAGACTAATGCACTACTTCCTAAGCCTGGAGTTCTAGTAAAACCAGGTGAGATTTTCCTTTCTCAAGGAAAATATATTGTGAAGCTGCTGGAAAGATTTGTGATGGTGGACTGCAAGTCCGTGACTACTCCGATGGAACTCAACTTTAAGAAGTTGTGTGGAAGTGCTGCTGGGCCCGATTTGAGAAATCCTACCGAGTATCGTCAACTCGTAGGGGCCCTGATGTTCTTAGTGAACTCACATCCAGACATATGTTTTACAGTGAACACGTTGATTCAATACATGGTCGAGCCTCATCACATTCACTGGATTGGTGCCAAGAATCTCTTGAGATATCTCTAGGGCACAATCAACCATGGGCTGAGATACACTGTCGGGAGTATGAGGCTCCATGGATATACCAATGCTGATTGGACAGGCAATGTGGTATATCGTAAAAGCACATATGGATGTTGCTTCACCCTAGGTTTTGCTTCGATCTCTTGGATGAGCAGGAAGTAGAAATCGTTTGTTTTAAGCACCGTCGAGGCCGAATACATTGCAGCAAGTATGGCTTGTTGTGAAGTTGTTCGGTTGAGAAAGCTCTTCAGTGAGTTGTTTGGGTTATGTGTTGGATACCACCGTGATCGTTTGCGACAACCAAAGTGGGATTCAACTTTCAAAGAATCCTGTGTTCCACGACCGCTCCAAGCATATTGATATCAGGTACCACTTTATCCAGGATATAGTACAACGAGGCGCCATAAGGCTCCGGGACTAATGAGCAAGTCACAGATATTCTCACGAAGCCCCTGGGGAAGGTCATATTCTTAACCTTCCGTGAGAAGCTTGGAATCGTGGACAGACCCTCTTATGAGGGTCTCTCTTGAGTTGGACTTTGAGCTCTGGGAGCTCCAGGGGGCTTGGGGATAGCTCCTTGGAGCTATAAAGCAACCACAGGGCTAGGTTCGCCTTACCTTGTTGGTGTGCTATTTCCCCACCATTATGATATTGAGTTAGTTCACCCTCTCTTGAGCTATGCCCCACATGCATCCTACCCATGTAGTTCGGAACTCACGAGAAGTACCTCTCATCTAGCCAATGAGTTGGGAAATGGGGATAGAGACCATAGCATTACCGATGGACACATCGGGTATTGTCGTACTCTCTATGTCTAGGATGGGTTGTGTCCAACAACTTGATCTGGGATCAATTCTGGTTGAGGTTTTTACCTCTAAACTCACTCCGGGTCAGTGGAGAGTGGCATGGTCTTGTGACTCACTCTCGATCAAATCTTCTTCATTATTTCTTCTACAGCAGAACAAATCCGGCAAAGTATAAAGACAGCAGGATGACACAGGATGATATATGATAGTACATGATGGTATTGGATTGACAGGTGGAGTTCTCCCTAGTTGAAAAGGAGTGTTAAATTTGGAAACTAGGGCCAAACTCCACTTTGCACTGCTCATATGATGGAGATGATATTTTTTATGGATTCCTCTTTCGGAGAGGTGCAAGATTGATCTAAATATCATCTTGCTTGGATGAGCAGAAGTTGGATTTTGAATTTATTTCTCACACGTGCAATTTGTTAAGATCGGCCAAAATTTTAATGTAGGCTCACAAGCCCCAAAAAATGTGTCACACACCATCATTGATGGATATAAAATGGAGAGACTCAAACTTCATTTTGGAAATCATCTCATCTCACATTCTTTCTCCTTCTCATTGGTTCGTGTTGAGATTTTGTGTAGTTGGGGTAGCATTTGGTGTGCTCTAGCCCTGAAACTTTGTGGAGGGGCTAAGAAACACATCACCTCCAAAACCCAGAAAGAGTTTGGAGAAATTTCATCTGGTGTTAAAGTTATTCAAATAATTGATTATTTTAATGTAATCCCTAAGTCTAAACTTAGGGAAATTAAATAATTAAAGTGAATTAATTAACACGTGTTGAAATGTTCTAAGAGACGCGGATCAAGCAGTCTTTTAATCTCAGTTGTTGATAAGTGATTTAATCACGGTCGTTGATGTGTTCAACGTAAAAGTATAAGAGAAAGGCTTGAGGGTCAGTTGAAGACACACACACAGAGGCAGAGCTGAGAAACTAACTAGAATTCTAAGGCAGGGTTTTCAAAGAATTTCCGGAGGAGTTTTCTGCAGCGAGGGGTAGTATTGGCTAAGGGGATGATATGATCCCGGAGCCAAGAGTCAGCAAGAGGCAGAGGAGCAGCTTTCAAGGTCAGCGTAGAGTAGCAAGGGCAATAGCAACAGTAGTTACGCAGTAGCTGCGCAGCACAGCTTCAGCCGCTACGTAGGTGATGCACAAGCCCAGGAGGGGCAGCGCTGCAGCTTCAGAGGGCATCTAGAGTTACGCAGAGGCCTCCAGAGGCAGCGTAAGGACTGCATCACCCACTTTGGGGTTACGCAGTCCCCTTCTGAGCAGCGCAAAGGCACGCATAGCCTAGCAGGGCTGACGCTAGGGCTTCAGGGGCAGCGCTGGGGTTTCTAGGGCCAGAATGGGGTTGAGTATTGTAAATCTCGTTTGAGGGTGTTGATCAGTCAAAATCTTGGTCTCAGAACAGCAGGTTAGCTGCAGATTTATTATTTTCTCTGTCAGGTTAACCAGTTGGGTGCCCAGATTTGTTGTACTCAGAATCGACTTAATAATAATAAACCCTCATATGTGTTGCACCGGTTTTTCCACTTTGGGTTTTTCCGGGGACTTATGTCCACAAATCAATGTGTCACTTTATTGAATGAGTGTAATATTCAATAAATGATCTACATGTGTAGGTTGTTAGTTGTGTCTACTTCGGTATTTTCTGAATATCTTTTCTGAAAAATAACTTGTATAACTTAATCAAGTAGAAGTAAACAATAATACTACAGTAGGATTTCTACATAATTGTATTCGGGAATTTTCATATGGTATTAGAGCAATATCAGATCAAGTTGAATCTCCAGCAAATCAACTGAAGAATATTTTTTTTGCAGGACAGCAACAGAGATCCGGAAGGGGCAGCGTTGCAGCTACAGAAGACCATCAAGCTTACGCAGAGCCTTCTCAAGCCAGCATAAGGACTGCGTCACCCAGTCTGGGGTTACGCAGTCCACTTCTGATCAGCGTTGAGGCTACGATGGGCCAATCAGTGGGACACAGTCCAGTCATTCTTCCTATTGCAGAGAAGTTTTTCCAAGATCTGGAAGCAGTGCTTCAGATCTTCAGCAATGCTGGTGTGGTGGAGATTCTGTCAGTGCAGAATTGTGCCTAGCTAAGTCAACAAAGAGTGGGAGGAAGACAGACACTAAGCAAATCTGAGCCAAACAGATCTGAGATTCGATCAAGGGGATCGAAGAGTACTGCCCGATTGTGTTTTGCTAAAGATTTCCAGGAGGGAAATCAGTTGTCGGAGGGAACAACTACTATAGAGGGTTTCTAATCCAAGGTTACTTGGAAGCGGGAGCGAAGCGCGGAGCGCCATTTTTAAAAGCTTCCGGTCCAGAGCGTTTTCGAGAGCGTTTATATATATATATATTTTAATATTTTAATATTTTTTATATTTTTTATATTTTGATGCATATATATCAACAAAAACATGTAGAATGATGAATTAGACATAAAAAAACATAAAAACATAGATTGAATCATATAACATCAATCATCTAGAAGTTATAATCTTCATCAACCACGCCCACGAGTTGGAAGCATACAACATATTGACTCTTGAGTCTCACAAATCATCAATCTAAAGGTTTCAAGCTTTCAAAATTCAATATATAACATTTATCATCATTGATTTCAAATTTCAATATCTAACATTTATCATCATTGATTCATTGATTTCAAAATTCAATATACATTTATCATCATTGATATATAACATTTATCATCATTGATTTCAAATTTCAATATCTAAGTTTTATCATCATTGATTCACTGATTTCAAAATTCAATTACAATATACATTTATCATCATTGATATATAACATTTATCATCATTGATTCATTGATTTCAAAATTCAATATATAACATTTATCATCATTGATTCATTGATCACCATATAACTTTCATGAAGCATCATATTCATAATTCATAATGACTTGTAAATAGTAAACTTATAAATGCCAACTTCAAAGTTTCACCTTTCAAATTCAAACTTCAAACTTAAATTGTCATTAAATATATGAAATCAGAAAGAGTCAAGTTTCAACTGTTCAATTGTCAACAACAAATAGAAAAGACTAGTAAACAACAAATCTATTTCATCTGGCTGGCCCCTTGCCACGCCCACGAGAAATGTCTAATTTTTGTGAGCCACGAGGAAATGTTGGTCTTCTAGTACTCTCAGAGTACCACGACCACGACTAGAAGGTGGAGGCTGGATCTGTAAAGGAACAACAGTGTGATATCGAGGAGTGGCACTAGCACTGGCACTGGCATTGGCACCCGCACTGCTACCAGTAGATGGTGGGACTGGCCCTGTGTGTGGCGGTGCTGCTGATGCTTCATCATCATCCCTATAAAGTTCTGCTTCCAATTCTTCCAGATGTAACGTGCCGTCCTCCAAATTATCATCCTCTAGGTTGTTGTCCCAGAGTCTGTATGATTGATCCTCATTTGCCCGATCACAGTAATGGCTCAACAACCTCAAGTTATAATGCACATAAACCAAGCTTTCAGCTCGGTTTTCATTCAGCGTGTTTCTTCTCACATTGTGTATGAAGCTGTAGGTGCTCCAACACCTCTCTGCAAAAGAAGTGTTCACAACCTGTGAGAGAACTTTTTTAGCCAACTTTGGCAAAAGTCCCATGCCACCATATCCTTCCCACCATGTGATAGCATTAAATCTATCCCCGTCTTCCATTGCATGGAAAGAACCAAAGTTAGCAGTGCAACTAAAGTATTTGCCTAATTCAAGGCGCAATCTAGCACACTCCTCCCTGTCAGGTACCAACTTGTCCAATGCCTTCATGTACCCCTATTGTACTTCTGGATTTGTGTGAGCATAGTTATTAAAACCGGAACCGGTGACCGGACCGGTGGACCTAATGAACTGGGTTTCTAACCGGGAGCGGTCAGATCTCAATGAACCAATTTTAAAAAAAATACATTAAATAATTATTTTTTAATAAAAAAAACTATTTTTAAGATTTGCAACCATGATTCCAAGCCAATAGAGACAAAATATGCAAAGTTTTCTCATTTATATACCATGCAAAGGTGAATATATCAAAATGGCACCGAGTGCAATACATATCATCGAAAAATACATAAGCAATGAGGCTCCAAATGGCCCATAAAGTCCAAAAACAATGCTACAAGCCATGAGGCCATTGGCCTAATACAAGACTACATATTAGTGATCAACAACATGATCACTCCTCATCATGATCAAAATCATCACCACTACTAGACAAGGGATCATCAACATGAGCTACATAAATAATATGGCTCAAAGTTTGAGGACTCCTAAAACTCCTCTACAACTTTAGTAGTAGTAGTAGTAGCAAAAATAGACATCAAAACTACAAATCACCGAGCAACATGGTCTCTCATGAAACTCATCATTGATTCATCGCTACTAGAAATGGGATCATCAACAAGAGATACATAAACATCATCTAGCTCAAAGTCTTCAGACTTGGATTGCTCAACCTTATAACATGATAGAAATTGAAAAAGTTTAACATGCCTAACCAATGATTTTGGTTTGAGTGAAGGGTTCATCTTGTAATATCCCCAAAGGGAAATAACCAGTAATACACAGAAATATGCCAGACAGATATAGAAAATACAATGCCGGAACCAGATCATGGAACAAGTACACATAGAATGCCAGAAAGCTGAGCCATTTTATTAATCTGAAAGTACATAAAGAGGAGTACAATAAAAATCAGAGTGAGTGCACCTATCCTTGCCCTAGGCAAGTGGAGACCCTCTCAGATAAACAATGGCTGCAAATAAGGACAGCGTCCTAGCTGGCTGAAGACTGCTCTGAAGACTGAAGCTGGAATGCACTGGAACTATGAGCTGAAGACTAAAAGACAGCTGATATCAATCCTCCAAACCCTCACCAATGAAAACGCTGTCTCTGCTAGTGACAGCGCAGAAACAGGTGGAGTGCTAGTCACAAGAATCTCCAGATGAATGGATCAGCTCCTGAATGCTGGAAAACACTGTCAAGCCCCTCTCACACAAACCTGCTCACCAGATCAGCGTCCTCCCTGATGGATCTGCGTTCTGCATGCTCAAATCTACTGGATCTGAAGCCTCCAATTCAGATCTGCGTCCTCCTAGATCAGTCTGCCAATACCCCTTCAGATCTATGCTGGATCTGACAATATCTCTTCAGATCTACAGCCTGCAAGGCTGGATCTGATGTTATCTCTTCAGATCTAGGCTGGATCTGCCAATATCTCCTCAGATCTGCAATCTCCCAAGCTGGATCTAATGTTATATCTCCAGATCTGCACCCTACAGAACTAGATCTGCAAATACCCTTTCAGATCTGTAACCTCCAAGTCTTGATCTATCAATGTGCCCTCAGATCTGCGTTCTTTGGTCTCCTAGAACAACGTCCCTCCTTCTCAGCCTGATCTGCGTACTTTCTCCTCCTGGAACAGCGTCCCTCCTTCTCAGATCTGAACTGTGTCCTTCCTGGAACAGCGTCCTCACTCCCAGGCTGAACTGCGTCCTCTTTTCCTCTGGAACAACGTCCCTCCTCTTCAGATCTGCGCAGCCACAAGAAAGGCTTCTTCCTCCCAAACCTGCACCAGAAACTGCTGCTACTTGCCACTGAAACTGAGAGGTGTTACTCAGAGAATAACCTTACTAGGGCAGGCACTCGAAGTCCCCCGAAGGTAAGGGTAATAACCTTACCAGGGCAGGCACTCGAAGTCCCCCGAGGCTAAGGGTGAGATCTCCGACCGGAGACACTCGGTTGCACTAAACAGTGCTGCAGACCGACTAAACAACCGGCGTGCTGAAGCAGACAGAAGTCTAGCTCTCAATATCAATATAAAATCATGCATATCCAAATGAGGTGAGAACCCCTCCTTTTATAATGCCAAACTCCCTCCAAAACTTAACTGCGTCCTTACTCTCCTTTGACCTGCGCAGTTTACCTTGGGTCAGCCTGATGCCTCCCCCATCATACTCATGTGGACCCCCAAGGCCCCCTCTCTAAGTTATAACGTCAATCTACTAGGAAAGAACACTTTATTATAAAGTGAGGTGACTAAAGTGAGGTGACCCCTCTTATTTCTCACTTTATTTATTATTTCTAGCTAAAGCGGCAAAATAAAGCAAAAATGCAATATTCCAATTAGCAAGGCTAATTGGGAATATTACGGTCTCCCCCGGCAAAACGTTGCTTGTCCTCAAGCAACTGGAGTGATGGGTGCTGTAAGATCTTCTCATCCTCCCAAGTGGCATCCTCATCTGGCAGATTCTTCCATCTCACCAAGAACTCTCTAATCTTCCTGCTCCGCAGTTGTCTCTCCCTGGTGTCAATAATGGCCTCCGGCTGTAACACCAAGTGCCCCTCATCATCTGTCGGTGGTAGCTCCCCGGTGACTGTCACGTGCTGGCCCAGTGCCTTCTTCAGGCATGATACATGGAAGATGTTATGAATCCGGCTGCCTTGGGGCAGTTCCAACTCATATGCAACCTGCCCGATCCTACGTATCACCCTGTACGGTCCATAAAAGCGAGGCTTAAGCTTCTCCGCCCCCTTCTGTTTGAGTGAAGACTGTCGGTATGGCTGTAACCGTAGGTAGACCAGGTTCCCTACCTCAAAGTGTCTCTCCACCCGACCCTTATCAGCATACAATTTCTGCTGGTTTTGTGCTGTGGCTATGTTGTCCTTGAGAGCCCGGAGGATGTCTTGGCTCTCTTGGATCCATAATTTGGCTCGCGGAGCCCTGCTAACACCAAACATCATGTCCACAAAAGATAGGGAATGATATCCATACAACGCATAGAAAGGTGTCATACCGATGGACATATGGTGGGTTGTGTTGTAGCAGTACTCGCCCAGATGTAGCCATTTCAGCCATGCTCTCTGCTGCCCATTGACGTAGTTACGCAAGTAGCCCTCTAGCCACTTGTTAACTATCTCCGTCTGCCCGTCCGTCTGGGGATGATAACTAGTGCTCGGTGTCAACTCGGTCCCCACTAGTCGGAAGAGCTCCTGCCAAAATCTACCCATAAAACGGCTGTCCCTGTCGCTAACAATGGTCTTGGGTAGACCATGCAATCTGAAAACCTCCCGGAAAAACAACTCTGCCACCTGTGCCGCTGTATGATGCGCCGAAATGGCGAAAAAATGAGCATACTTCGTTAGCCGGTCAACTACTACGAAGATGCAATCCTTGCCCTGTACTGTGGGCAACCCCGTGATGAAGTCCATCGAAATACTTTCCCACTTCCCCTCCAGAATGGGAAGCGGCTGCAACAACCCCGCGGGATGGCTCATCTCTCCCTTGTTCCGCTGGCAAACCTCGCACTCCCTGACATGCTGGAGTACGTCCTCCTTGAGGCCCTTCCATGCAAATCTCTCCCGGATGGCCCTGTACATCTTGGTGAACCCCTGATGGCCCGCCAATGGTGAATCGTGTGAAGCATGGAGTATCTTCTCCTTGAGCTGAGATCCCTCAGTCAAGAAGATCCTGTCCCTGTAATAGATGACCTCATCGGCCACCCTGTATCTGCTATCTGCTACCTGTCCATCCAGCACCTCGCATGCAAATCTATCTTTGGAGTACTCAACCAGTAGTCGAGCCTTCCAGTCAGCGTCCAAGCTCATGAGTGATAACGTGGCTGGTCTACGGGAAAGGGCATCAGCTACCACGTTATTTTTCCCCTTGACATACTCTATGTCAAAGTCGTAAGCCTGGATCTTGCTGATCCACTTTTGCTGCCTCTCCTGCAACTGCTTCTGCTCCAGAAAGTACTTCAGGCTGTTATGATCTGTCCTCACCCTGAATCTGCCGCCTACTAGGTACTGCCGGAATTTGGCCAATGCATGCATGATGGCCAGCATCTCCTTGTCATAGATGGGATAAAGCCTCTCGTGTGGAAGGAGCTTCCGGCTCTCAAACGCAATCGGATGACCCTCCTGCATCAAAACTGCTCCAATCCCCTCTCCTGATGCATCGCACTCTAGGACAAAGGGCTGCGTAAAATCTGGCAATGCTAACACGGGACAACTGCTCATCACCTCCTTGAGCTTATCAAAAGCTCGTTGTGCTGTATCCGACCAACTGAATGCCCCCTTCCTCGTCAGCTCCGTGAGGGGTGCAGCAAGCTGAGAGAAGCCCTTGACGAACTTCCTGTAGTAGGTGTAGATACCAATAAACCCTCGAAGTTCTGTTACATTCCGTGGCTCTGGCCAGTCCCTGATAGCCCTGATCTTCTCCTCGTGGACTCTCACCCCGTCCACTCCTATAATGTGTCCCAGATATAGCATCTCCGTCAACCCAAACTCACACTTGGAGAGCTTGGCAAAGAACTGCTGCTCCTCCAAAATGTGCAAGACCGTCTCAATGTGCTGGAGATGCTCCTCCCAAGTCCTGTTGTATATAAGGATATCATCAAAGAAAACCAGCACAAACTTCCTCAGATGATCCCTGAAAATGTGGTTCATACAAGACTGGAAAGTAGCAGGTGCATTGGTCAACCCAAATGGCATGACCAGAAACTCAAAGTGCCCATAATGACACCTGAAAGCGGTCTTGGGAATGTCATGTTCCCTCACGCGTATCTGATGGTACCCGGATCTCAAATCAATCTTTGAGAAGAACCGTGCTCCTCTCAACTCATCCATCAGCTCGTCGATCCTGGGAATGGGGTACCTGTTCTTCAGGGTCTTCTTGTTCAGAGCCCTGTAATCAATGCACATGCGTAATGTGTCGTCCTTCTTCTTCACCAGCACTACTGAAGAAGCAAAAGGACTGGTGCTGGGTCGAATGTGCCCAAGGGCCAGCAACTCCTGAATGGCTCGTTCTATCTCATCCCTATAGGCCTTGGGATGCCTATATGGTGTAGTGATCACCGCCTGTATCCCCTGCTCCCGCTCGATCGTGTGCTCAAACCCTCGATCCGGTGGCTGTCCTGGCGGAATGTCTCCAAAAACTACTGCATATCTGTCGAGAATAGTCTGTAGATCAGGGTGCACCGTCCGTCCTGTATCTACTGCCTCCGAAGCCCGCAACTCTACTGCCCACTCTATATCTCCCTTGCAGAATGTCGCCTCCATGCTGTGTGCCGATACTGTCTGGGGTGGATATGTGTTCTGCCCTCGTATCTTCTCATGCTTCCCCGTCTTGGGATCATCCCACTCCATCTCTAAGGCCTTCCAATCAGTCGTGACCTTCCCCAGAGTAATAAGCCACTGGACCCCCAATATCACATTGGTGTCCGGGATGTCCACTACAAAGAAGTGATCGGTCAATGTATAGGTGCCCATCGTCACTGATAATTCTGGTACATATCGAGCACATGCCATGGTCTGATCTCTTGGTACCAAAACAGAAAACCCATCAAAGCCCTCCGTCGGTATGCCTCTCCGTGCAACCATCTGGGCATCAATGAAGTTGTGGGTGGCCCCACTGTCGACTAAGACCGAAACCCGCTGTCCGCGCACTGTCCCCCGTACGCGTAATGTCAGATACTTGGGGACTCCTCGTAATGCTGCTAGAGCTCCCCCAGTAGGTGCGAATGATGCCCCACCTGCATCGGGTGGTGGAGGTGGTGGTAAGGTACTCTGCGCTGCATAACATCCTCCTGCCTCCTCATCATTCTCCTCATCCTCTTCCCCGCTGCTCTCGGAGAAGACCTCTATGAAATGTGCCTTCCCTGCCGTACATTTGTGTCCCGGTGCCCACGGCTCCTGGCAAGTGAAGCATAATCGCTTCCGCCTCAGCTCTCTCCTGGCCTCATCATCAAACTGTCCTCGTCCCGGATTCGCCTTGGGAGGCGGAACCCTCGTGTCCTTACCCTTAGGCTGGAAAGCCTGTCTCTGTGGATAAGGCGGTCGGGTCCTGGGCAAAACATCCTGTAAATCTCGAGCCCTATTGATAGCATCCTGTAATGTAGCCGGTCTGTTTGACCGTACTAGGCCACGCAGTGGCTCTGACAGCCCCTCCACAAACATATAGACCATCCGGGCTGTCGATAAGTCAGGTACCATTACTGAAATCCGCAAGAAATCCGAGATGTATGCTTCTGCACTCCCAGTCTGTTTGAGCTTGGTTAGCTCAGCAAAATGCTGCTCCGGATCCCTCCTGTCAAAACGCTCTACCACTCTCCTGGTAAACTCGGCATATGTCGTTACTGTGGAATGCCCTAGTGTCGCCAATCCATGAAACCACCAATCCTGAGCCTCACCCTCTAAATGTAATGTAGCCATCTTAATGGCCTCTGTCTCTGGCATCTGATTAAGCTGGAAATAGATGTCCAGCTTCTCCACCCAGGACTTTGCCGTAGTCTTTGATGAACCATCAAACATAGGCAAATGGAATCTACTCGCCGCACGGTGGTCATCACGGTGGTACCCTCGCCCCTTATGCTGGTGCTGCTCATGCTCAGGGGGTTTGAGGCCATATCTATACTGGAGATAGCGCTCAAAAGGGAGAGTATCCATGAATCCCTGGCCGAAGCCCTGCCATTCTGTATAAGCGGCTGCCCATTGAGCTGGACTCACCTCTCTCGGGGCTGTCGACCCCTCGTCCTCTACTAGGAAAGTAGGCATGGTGTGTCGTGTGGGTGCTGGATTGACCCTCTGTGCACCTCCCCGCACTCCTGTCTCTGTGTCTTCTGGTGGGAATGTGGGCATAGTGGATCGCTGAGCTGTCACAATGAGAATAGCATCTGGTATGGGGCGAGACATGCCCGACCCTTCTCCGACCTGAAGAATTCTAGGGAGCTCTCTCTGACTGATCTCTATGGCCCGGAGCCTTTGTGACTGCTCCTGCACCATCTGTGATGTCTCCTGCATCCTCTGTGACGCCTCCTGTATGTGACGGAGGACCGCCTCTTTAAACCTCACATCATCCCCTGCCATTGGATTACACTGTTCTGTCTCTGGATCTGTTTCAGGTGATTCCTGATCAGAGTCACTTCCCCCGAAGGGAAACTTCCCCCTATCCTCAGCTCCTCTGTGCTCTCTCCGGTAAATGTAGGGGTTATCCCCGGGCGTCATAGATTGCTAGCACCACAGGCTGAGCCAGATCTATGCTCCGATACCACTGTAATATCCCCAAAGGGAAATAACCGGTAATACACAGAAATATGCCAAACAGATATAGAAAATACAATGCTGGAACCAGATCATGGAACAAGTACACATAGAATGCCAGAAAGCTGAGCCATTTTATTAATCTGAAAGTACATAGAGAGGAGTACAAGAAAATCAGAATGAGTGCACCTATCCTTGCCCTAGGCAAGTGGAGACCCTCTCAGACAAACAATGGCTGCAAATAAGGACAGCGTCCTAGCTGGCTGAAGACTGCTCTGAAGACTGAAGCTGGAATGCACTGGAACTATGAGCTGAAGACTAAAAGACAGCTGATATCAATCCTCCAAACCCTCACCAATGAAAACGCTGTCTCTGCTAGTGACAGCATAGAAACAGATGGAGTGCTAGTCACAAGAATCTCCAGATGAATGGATCAGCTCCTGAATGCTGGAAAACGCTGTCAAGCCCCTCTCACACAATCCTGCTCACCAGATCAGCGTCCTCCCTGATGGATCTGCGTCCTGTATGCTCAGATTTACTGGATCTGAAGCCTCCAATTCAGATCTGCGTCCTATCCCTCCAGATCTGCGTCCTCCTAGATCAGATCTGCCAGTATCCCTTCAGATCTATGCTGGATCTGACAATATCTCTTCAGATCTGCAGCCTGCAAGGCTGGATCTGATGTTATCTCTTCAGATCTAGGCTGGATCTGCCAATATCTCCTCAGATCTGCAATCTCCCAAGCTGGATCTAATGTTATATCTCCAGATCTGCACCCTACAGAACTAGATCTGCAAATACCCTTTCAGATCTGTAATCTCCAAGTCTTGATCTATCAATGTGCCCTCAGATCTACGTTCTTTGGTCTCCTAGAACAGCGTCCCTCCTTCTCAGCCTGATCTGCGTACTTTCTCCTCCTGGAACAGCGTCCTTCCTGGAACAGCGTCCTCACTCCCAGGCTGAACTGCGTCCTCTTTTCCTCTGGAACAGCGTCCCTCCTCTTCAGATCTGCGCAGCCACAAGAAAGGCTTCTTCCTCCCAAACCTGCACCAGAAACTGCTGCTACTTGCCACTGAAACTGAAAGGTGTTACTCAGAGAATAACCTTACTAGGGCAGGCACTCGAAGTCCCCCAAAGCTAAGGGTGAAACCAGAAATAACCTTACCAGGGCAGGCACTCGAAGTCCCCCGAGGCTAAGGGTGAGATCTCCGACCGGAGACACTCGGTTGCACTAAACAGTGCTGCAGACCGATTAAACAACCGGCGTGCTGAAGCAGACAGAAGTCTAGCTCTCAATATCAATATAAAATCATGCATGTCCAAATGAGGTGAGAACCCCTCCTTTTATAATGCCAAACTCCCTCCAAAACTTAACTGCGTCCTTACTCTCCTTTGACCTGCGCAGTTCACCTTGGGTCAGCCTGATGCCTCCCCATCATACTCATGTGGACCCCCCAAGGCCCCCTCTCTAAGTTATAACGTCAATCAACTAGGAAAAGAACACTTTATTTATAAAGTGAGGTGACTAAAGTGAGGTGACCCCTCTTATTTCTTACTTTATTTATTATTTCTAGCTAAAGCGGCAAAATAAAGCAAAAATGAAATATTCCAATTAGCAAAGCTAATTGGGAATACACACTTGTGCTAAGGTTAAAAATCTGAAAACTTCAGAAGTTTAACCCCACCAGCTCTTCTGAATTTCTGCAACTTTTCTGTAGACTTTTTCTGGATCTGACAGATTCAGATCTAAATCACACTGGCTGGCTTCAGACCTAACTAACATTGTTTCTGAGCTGCCTCTGCACAGTAGTTGTGTGGGGTTGCTAAGAGACAGCGCTGGACAACGTCACCCTTCCCTTTGCGTGAATCTCCTCCTGAAAACTGCGTTGTCCCTTCAGATCTGCTTTTTTGCTGCCTTTCCAGCTGCTTTCTGCAGCTAGATCCTTCAGATGCTTCAGCGAATGACCCTTCTCGATCTGCAATTGCTCTGATACCATGTCGAAATTTCTAAATCTTAATTCTTATACAGAAATTATTTATGTTAATCCGGTTAAGCTTCTCCTACTTGTACAAGTTAACGACTAAATAAATTCAAGTTAACATCAAAGCAAAACACATAACAGATCTCTACCAATTTAGATCTAAAATAAGCACATGCACACATAGACAAAGTGACACAGTTATTTCTAGACAAACTGTCCCTGAAAAAACCCAATGTGGGAAAACCAGTCTCTGGCTGCTGGAGGACTCTATTATTAAGAATATTTCTGAATAATAATAACTAAGTTCCGTATTTGAAAACCTCATGGGGAAAACTCTAGATTCGCACTTGGTCGATCTAAGACCAACAATACTCACCGATCCACTTCTCACCCTCAAACGGATTTCACAAACTCACCTGATCCCAGGGCTTCACACAATGTGGAAGGGGATTATAAGCATTCCTGCACTAGGTGACGCACCACATGCCGCCTGTGCTGTCTATGTGTAACCTCATGGTTTCCCTCAAATCACAGACTTGTTATTGTTGTTGCTGCCGCTGTCTGCCGTTGTTGTTGCCGTCTTTGCCACATTCACGTTGTTGCTGTCATTGCTACCTTCCTGTGCTTTGCTTTATCTTTTCTTCGCTTTTGTGGGAGCCAGACCCTGAGACTGATTATCCCTCGTCTAAATTCTCGAATGAAACACTTGAGAATTCCCAGCAATCCCACCTCTAGAATCTCAAATTTAGCTTAGCAGTCTGGCCTGTGTATTACAAGACTCCATAAGCCTTTCCTTTATACTTTTCTCGTTGAGAAATCAACGGCCAAGATTAAATCTTTAATCAATGGCTAAGATTAAAAGAAAGCTTGATCCGTGTGACTTAAGACAATTTCATCACATGTTTAATTAAATTCACTTTAATTATTTTATTTTCCTAAGTTTTAACTTAGGAAACACATTAAAATAATTAATTAATTTAATATCTCCTAAACCAAATGAAATTTCCAAATCCACATAGTCTTAGATCAGGGAACTTTAGTCCTTCACAGGCAAATGTACCTCAACTGAATGATTTCAGACGGAGGATGGCAACAAGATTCAAGCCACGAATGTTCTGCATGTACCAGGGTTGGGGATGAATTTACTCTCGGTGTCTCAACTTCAGAACAAGGGTTATGACGTATACTTTATTCAAGATAAGGTGTACACAAACACTTTCTAACTGTTTCGCTAGTTACTTTGTTTTGTTTTGAGTACACACTTTAGAAAGCCTCGTCCCAGAGCTGTGGAGCTATATATGAATAGAGAGATATATATATATATATATATATATATATATATATATATTGATGCATATATGTCAACAAAAGCATGCAGAATGATGAATTAGACATAAAAAACATAAAAACATAGATTGAACCATATAACATCAATCATCTAGAAGTTATAATCTTCATCAACCACGCCCACAGGTTGGAAACATACAACATATTGACTCTTGAGTCTCACGAATCATCAATCTTAAGGTTTCAAGCTTTCAAAATTCAATATATAACATTTATCATCATTGATATGTAACATTTATCATCATTGATTCATTGATTTCAAATTTCAATATATAACATTTATCATCATTGATATATATCATTTATCATCATTGATTCATTGATTTCAAATTTCAATATATAACATTTATCATCATTGATATATATCATTTATCATCATTGATTCATTGATTTCAAAATTGAATATATAATATTTGATATCATTGATATTATATAACATTTGTCATCATTGATTCATTGATCATCATAACTTTCATGAAGCATCATATTCATAATTCATAATGATTTATAAACTTATAAATGCCAACTTCAAAGTTTCACCTTTCAAATTCAAACTTCAAACTTAAATTGTCATATATTGTTTACAAAAATTATCATAATAAATATGAAAGAGTCAAGCTTAATCACTTAACTATTAACAACAAATAGAAAGATTTATTAGTAAACAAATTCATTTTATTCACCGGCCGTCTCTTAAGTTAATGCCTATTTATAGAAATGCCCAATTGAAGTAGCCACGAGGAAATGGTGGTCTTCTAGTACTCTCAGGAGGACCACGACCATGACTAGAAGGTGGAGGCTGAATCTGCAAAGGAACAATAGTTTGGTATCGAGAACTGGCACTCGCACCCGCACTGCTACCAATAGATGGTGGGACTGGCCCTATGTGTGGTGGTGCTGCTGATGCTTCATCATCATCCCTAAAAAATTCTGCTTCCAATTCTTCCATATGTACTGTGCCATCCTCCAAATTATCATCCTCTAGGTTGTTGTCCCAGACTCTGTATGATTGAACCTCATTTGCCCGATCACAGTAATGGCTTAACAACCTCAAGTTGTAATGCACATAAACCAAGCTTTCAGCTCGGTTTTCATTCAGCCTGTTTCTTCTCACATTGTGTATGAAGCTGTAGGTGCTCCAACACCTCTCTGCAGAAGAAGTGTTCACAACTTGTGAGAGAACTTTTTTAGCCAACTTTGGCAAAAGTCCCATGCCGCCATATGCTTCCCACCATGTGAGAGCATCAAATTTGTCCCTGTCTTCCATTGCATGGAAAGAACCAAAGTTAGCAGTGCAACTGAAGTATTTGCCTAATTCAAGGTGCAATCTAGCACACTCCTCCCTATCAGGTACCAACTTGTCCAATGCCTTCATGTACCCCTCTTGTACCTCTGGATCTGTGTGAGCATAGTTATTAAAACCGGAACCGGTGACCGGACCGGTGGACCTAATGAACCGGGTTTCTAACCGGAACTGGTCTAACTGGGAGCGGTCAGATCTCAATGAACCGATTTTAAAAAAAATACATTAAATAATTATTTTTTAATAAAAAAAACTATTTTTAAGATTTGCAACCATGATTCCAAGCCAATAGAGACAAAATATGCAAAGTTTGCTCATTTATATACCATGCAAAGGTGAATATATCAAAATGGCACCGAGTGCAATACATATCATCGAAAAATACATAAACAATGAGGCTCCAAATGGCCCATAAAGTCCAAAAACAATGCTACAAGCTATGAGGCCATTGGCCTAATACAAGACTACATATTAGTGATCAACAACATAATCACTCCTCATCATGATCAAAATTATCACCACTACTAGATAAGGGATCATCAACATGAGCTACATAAATAATATGGCTCAAAGTTTGAGGACTCCTAAAACTCCTCTACAACTTTAGTAGTAGTAGTAGTAGCAAAAATAGACATCAAAACTACAAATCACTGAGCTACATGGTCTCTCATGAAACTCATCATTGATTCATCGCTACTAGAAATGGGATCATCAACAAGAGATACATAAACATCATCTAGCTCAAAGTCTTCAGACTTGGATTGCTCAACCTTATAACACGATAGAAATTGAAAAAGTTTAACATCCCTAACCAATGATTTTGGTTTGAGTGAAGGGTTCATCTCCTCAACCTTAAAATGCGGTAGAAAAAGATTAACATGCCTAACCAGTTGTTTTCCCTTGATTGAAGGGTACATCAAGGTTCTTAAAGGACTTCATGCTCTTGATCAAATGCCAATATCATACCCTTACACATGATAGAATCAAATGGAAACATTGCAAATTACCAAACCATGAAACCCTAAAAACCATTAAGTTTGCTGAATTTTGAGTGAAACCTAAAATTCTAGTTTCTCCATATGAAATCCAATGAGGTCAAAACCGCTCTTAAACATCCTGAGTCATTTCATGGTAATGTTAAAAATTTAAGTAAAAGTAATAATTTAACATTACCATGAAATGTCAATGCTTCCCTTACCTCCACATCAGCCCTAAAACCCATTTCTGGCCGTGCATGGGTTCGCGTAGGGAAAGAGTAGCTAAATGAACACCCCCCCTTATAAACAAATCGTTTTTTCATTGAAAAAAATTTCCGCCCGGTGGGAAGCGTTTTTTGTTCTGGGGAGCGTTCAGGGGCGAACGCTCCGCGACCACTTCCGGCGTTTAAAAAATGCTCCCGAAGTGTTTTTTAAATGCTGGAAGCGCTCAGGGAGCGTTCGCTCCCAAGCGTTTCCGAAAACGCTCCCGAAAACGCTCCCCTCAAGAAGCGTTTTAGGGAGCACATTTCCGAACGCTCCCAAAATGCTCCCGCACGGAGCGCGTTTCAGGAGCTGGAACGAGGGGGGGGGGAAGCTTCCCCACAACCCTAACTGGAGCAAAAAGGCACAAATCAAAGTAAGGAGTCACAAGCTGTATAAGCTCCAGCTTGAATCTCCGATGGCCCTGATCGGCAGTACAGACGACACAGATCTGAATGAGTTATGACACAGAAAGATGGGGCATCTACATCATGGAGCCTTGGGGATTCTCAAAAATACTGTCATAGGGGCTCCTGAACTCAGCACAAAGAAAGACGAAGTTTGCAAGGGATACGTACTAGGGAAGTACGCTAAGGCAGCATTTCCAAGAAGCAGCAGCAAAGCCAAAGGTGTATTAGAGTTAATACACTCTGACATTTGCGATCCGATGTCCACAATAGCTCTCAGTGGGGCAAAGTATTTTGCCACCTTCATTGATGATTATTCCAGGAGAACTTGGATCTATTTTTTGAAGACCAAAGATGAAGTCTTTAGTCAGTTTAAAGACTTCAAAGCATTGGTGGAGAACTCTACAAGAAAAAAAATCAATAAGTTGAGGTCAGATAACGGTGGAGAATATATCTATAAGGACTTCACCAATTTCTGTGCACAGGAAGGCACCAAGAGAGAATGGACAACTCCTTACAATCCAGAACAAAATGGAGTTGCAGAACGGAAAAATCGGAGCATAATAGAAGTTGCAAGGGCAATGTTGTACGACCAGGAGATGCCCAAAATCTTATGGGCAGAGGCCTGCAAC
Source organism: Pinus albicaulis (assembly GCA_034641835.2). Taxonomy (NCBI): domain Eukaryota; kingdom Viridiplantae; phylum Streptophyta; class Pinopsida; order Pinales; family Pinaceae; genus Pinus; species Pinus albicaulis. Next base: position 19,354 of record JAXQQM020072276.1, on the reverse strand, counting down.
ACAACAGTTTATATTCAGAACAGGGTTCCCAATAGAGCTTTAGGGAAGGTTACTCCCGAAAGTGTGCTCACAGGCAGTAAACTAGAAGTGAGCCACATCAGGATATTCCGCATCATAGCATACTACCACGTTCCAGAGGAAAGAGGAAGAAGTTGGATCAAACTTTAGAAAAGGGTTTTCTAATGGGCTACAGTGAGAATGCAAAGGCATACCGCGACTATATTCCGGAGAGCAGGAAAGTCATGGTAAGAAGAGATGTAAAATTCCTGGAGGAGAAAGCCTTCAAGAAATCTCGAGAGATGGCCACAGATACATAGATTGAGGAAGATCCACTGGTACAGCCTTAATGACCTATGGAGGAGAGGTCCAGTGCCTCTCCAAGGCACAATATTTCTGAGGGAAGCTCCTCCGACGAAGAACAGGAGGAAGAATAGGTGAGACCGCCCACCACTGATGGGAGACCGAGCAGAGAACTCCAACAGATTCTTAAAGATGTAGAAGGATTTGTTGGAGCACCTAGAAAAGGGAAGAGGATAAGGAAACAACCTGACAGATATCAGGCACTGGTAGCTTAGGTTGGAGAACCTTCTACCTTTCGGGACGAAACTCAGCATCAGGTATGGGTAGATGCCATGGTGGAGGAGTATAGCTCCATCATGACAAATGATGTCTAGGAAGTAGTCCCCAGACCACAGAACGGATCTGTTGTAGGATCTGGAAACATCGAGAGGGGGTGAATCAAGATTCTTTTGTCTGAAGCATTAGTTAATATTCAATTATTATCAGTGTTTTTACAATGATAGCAGCAAATAAGAGGAACACAAATGCACATGTTTTTTAAGGTGGAAACCCACTCCGGGACAAAAACCACCTAATGCTTTTCTAATAATTCTTTAATATTCAACTCCAATTGAAAATAAAGCTCCAACTTCCTAGAATCTAGAAAAGCATTATTCTCCAGCTCCCACTAGATGGACGCTCCAACGCCTGAGATTCTTCAGTAGTCAACTGAATGGATGCCCCAACACCCAATGAGCTACAACTCACCCTAGCACCACCCTACCACCCTATAGAAGAATAAAAGAAGAATGGACTCCCGTACCAGGGAAAATGGTCCACTTTACAATGACATAGAATGATGTAGAAGAAGAAGATATACTAGACCATAACCCCAACTTTGACACAACCACCTAATGATGATCCTAGACCTCCCAACACTGCCTCTTCAACCCTTGGCAGATAGACACTAGTACAATTTTACAATAATGTATTTATAATGACTTAGTACAATGATACCTTTACAAAGAATTGCATGGAGTGTTGCCCACTTGAAGACTTGGTGATGAAATTCTTGCCGTTGTTCTGCCACCTTGAAGTGGTCGTTTCTCATTATGCTACTGCTTAAACGTTTGCTTTGTTGTTCTAGAAATTTCAGTCTTTGGCAAAATTTCTTGACACACATGACTCAGCTTTTTCTTTGTTTTCTAGGAGCTCTGATATTAACTGTGTACTTTTGTTATTGGCATCTCCTCAATATGTGATTTTGGCCCCAGAGGGTCTCAGCTGCCTTTCCAACTACAAACCACCCAATTGACTTATAAGGAGAGAGCAGGCCCAATCATAATGCCCTAATTATGGACTCCGTTTTTAGTAGAGCCAACTTGTATTGCATGCCACGCACACTGCTTTCATTCAACTCCAAACTTTTGCTGGAAACTAAATCAGTGGGTAGTGTCTATCTCACACTTTTGTGAATTCCAATCCGATACTTAGAGAGAGAGTTATGATGAGTTTCCCAAGGTCACTTCTTTGAGATGAATTTTAGGAGCCTGCAAAAACACTGACTTCCACAGATCATATATCCGAAAATATTGTGCACCTTGATCTGAAATTTTCATAGGAGCTTCCTCAGGATTTCTTATTTTCCTCACAAAAATTTCAGCTTCTGAGCCTTCGTAGAAAAAAAGTTAGAGAGAAAATGTCACGATGACCTGTTTCGTATGGCGAAATCCCTTGCATAAGGACTTCACCATGTAAATGCCTAAATGAGGGGCTTCAACAAGTGAATGTGGGAGGGATTTTAGGAGCTTAAAAAATATTAATTATGACTTTTCAATGACCCATGCCACAAACCCATGGGGTTTTAGCCCACTAACTGGGGGCACAAACTTCAAACATGAATATCTCTCAAACCGTGAAGAATTACGTGTTGTGCCATATATCAACGGAAACATCTCGAAAAGTAGAAACCATCAAAAGCATTCTTGATCCAAAATATATTAAATTGGTAGGTCAAAATTCCCATGCAATATTGGGGTAACCCCTGGTGCTGCTTGGGTTGACATCAATGACAACCGCTAATCAACAGGATCCAGGTGGATCTACAAGATCAAATATGTTGCAGATGGCAGCATCGAGAAATTCAAGGCAAGATTTGTAGCAAAGGGGTATGCCCAGAAAGAAGGCATTGACTATGAAGAAACCATTGCTCCAGTAGCATGATACACTTCTATCAGATCCATCATCTCTCTGGCAGTGCAGATGGGATGGGAGATTCATCAGATGGATGTCAAGACTGCATTCTTGAACGGAGTGATAGAGGAAAAAGTGTACATAGAGCAACCAAAGGGCTTTGAGACACATGAGCAGAAGACTCATGTTTGCAGACTTAAGAAAGCCTTGTATGGCTTAAAACAAGCCCCTAGGGCATGGTATGGTCGAATTAATGGCTACTTGCAGAAAATAGGGTTTGTCAAGAGTGATGCAGATCCCAACCTATACTACTTAAGAGTAGGAGATGAGTCGTTTATTCTTGTTCTGTATGTGGATGACCTGTTCTTGACCAGGGCATCCAAGCTCATCAAAGACTACAATGGGAATCTGGCAACAGAATTTGACATGAAGGACCTGGGGCAGATGCACTATTTTCTTGGTTTAGAAGTCTGGAAACAGGAAGGGGAAATCTTCCTAGGACAAGGAAGATACACAACAGAAATTTTGAAGAGATTTCAGATGGAAGACTGTAGACCCATGGCCACGCCAATGATTACTAACTAGAAGAAGATAGACACATCAGAGGATGATGAGGCTGATCCCACATTGTACAGACAGTTTAACGGGTCATTGATGTATTTGGTCAACACGATACCAAACATTTGTTATGCAGTGAATACCCTCAGTCAATTCATGGTGGAACCAAGGAGGGCTCATTGGGCAGCAGCCAAACATATTCTCAGATACCTGAGAGGGACAGTCGGGTATGGGCTAAGGTACACCAAGGGAAATGAGATCCAGTTGAGTGGGTTCACAGATGTAGATTGGGCTGGAAGCACAGTAAATTGGAAAAGTACCAGTGGGTACTGTTTTAATCTCGGATCAGGAATGACCTCCTAGTGCAGTAGGAAATAGAAGTCCATAGCACTGAGCTCAGCGAAGGCAGAGTATATGGCAGCAAGCACAACTTCGTGCGAGGCCATATGGCTCCGCAAATTTCTCTTGAACTTACTCAAGAAGCGGATAGAACCAACCGGGATTATGTGTGATAATCAGAGTTGCATTAAGCTCTCTGAAAATCCTGTGTTTCATGACCGGTCGAAGCACATTGACATTCGGTGTCACTTTATCAAGGACTATGTCCATAGGGGAGCAGTACCGTTGCAATACACTCCTACAGGGGAACAAGTGGCAGCCATCCTCACAAAGGCTCTAAGTAAGATCAAGTTCACTTACTTCAGAGAGAGGATGGGGATGGTTGAGAACCCCTTCCACTAGAGGAAAGGGTGGTCTTTAGAAGAAGAGGGAGTTGCAATACGGATGTTGCAGTGACAGGGCAGCAATACAGGAAGCAGCAGTGCAGAGATGAGGGGCAACAGCCAGGACATCATCAGCGTAGCAGATGATGTAGAGTCAGAGCAGTACAGCGGTATCTTGCTTTAACACTTTCCTCACTAAGAGGGAGTGTTGATTTCTATAGCATCAGAAAGTATTCTAAGTCTCATTTTTGGTAAAGAGGCTCAGACATCAGTTATCCAGAGAACCCAAAAATCGTTTATGGAAATTCCACTCAGATATGACTTTATTAAAATAATTAATTATTTTAATGCAAACCCTAAGTATAACCTTAGGGAAATTAAATAATTAAAGAGTATTAATAGAGCAGAATGTGAATCTTCTAGAAGACGAAGATCAAGTCATCTTTTAATCTGAGCCATTGATTAAAGATATAATCTTGGTCGTTGATTCATCAGCGAGAAGACTATAAGAAGAGACTTGAGGGCCATTTGGAAATCAAGCCGAGGACACTCTCAGAACTTGAAGGAAATCGATTCTGAAGCAAGTGAAATCGATTTCAGTGGGTGAGTTTGTAGAGGCTGGGTTGCAGAAGCAGAAGGAGGGAGAAGTCAGTTATCAGGAAGCAGATCTCAGGAGGGTGAAGGGAAGGGTGAGCTGATCAGCAACAAGAACCCCTCCACGCAGAATCACACAGTCCAGAGAGGGACTGCGTAGAGCTTTCACGCAGGATGACGCATGGGGTGAAGGAGGTCACCCCAAGGGTTCGAAAATTGTCTGGAAGGTCTAGAAAATTTTGCCAAGTGTTTGCTAATTTTTCTCTACTCATCAGACTCCTGTAAATGTACATTCCATTTCTGAAGATAAATATAAAATCCTCATCTACTGCACCGGTTTTCCCACATTGGGTTTTTCCGGGGACAATTGTCTAAAAAAATTTGTGTTCATGTGGATATTTCTATTATGCTATTGGTGTAAATTATATTTATGTTCTTATGCTCTTAAAGATAGTGAAGATCTGCATATGTGTTTTTTTCAGAATTTACTTAAGCATCTGTAAATAACTTATTTCATAAGTAGAAGAAATAAAACAAGTATTGCAGAAATATTTTCCTCTTGAAAATTTCACAAAGGAGGACTGAAGCCATTAGCGAAAGGACTGAAGAAAAATCTGCTGCAGGAAAGCAGTTGTCCCGAGATACAACGCAGAGAGGCAAAGGAAGGGTGACGCAGTCACCTGGGAAGGCTCACGCAGAGCCTGCGTCAGCCCACTATGGTGACGTTGTAGTTGCAGAAGGCAGCGCAATGGTTGTTGGGCTAGTGCAAGGCTATTGAGTCTCAATTTTCCAGTTGTTGTCGCTGGAGGTGCAGTGTAGATTTTTCGACTGAAGTTGTTGGTGGGACGTTGTTTTTGTTGGTGCAAAAAAGTGTCTAGTGGGGCAAAAGCAAAGTAGAGGGAATCAGTTCCTCAAAAGATTTCTTGCCAAGAAATCTAGATTCAATGCTAAGCAACAACAAAGAGCGATCAGAGAGGAGTGCTTCGATATTTGTTGGCAGAAGGATTTCCGTAAAGGAAATCGAATTTCAGAGGGAGCTTATTCCTTAGAGGATTTTCTAGCGCCAAATAAATCCAGATCCGAGTTTTGTTGGGGTAGCAGTGGAAGAGGGAGAAAGGAAACCGTTCGACACTTAGTTGAGCAAAGATTGTTGTAAATGGACTGAGGGATTAGGACAGGTTGGATGGAGCATTCAACTTTGTCATTTGGAAGGCCAGGAGCCTGACAATTTTGGATTAACATCGCATCAAGGATCATGCCTTGAACTCGATTGTTGTTCTCGTAGATGTTGATCCTCTCAAGAAGTACGAGGAGGCTCAAGCAAAAGCAAAGCGCATGATCATGGACGGAGTCAAGGATCATGTGATCCCACATATTGCTGAGAATAACACAACAAGGGAAATGTGGGAGGCCTTGACCACTTTGTACGAGGGATCTTCTGTCCAGCGGAAGATGTTGCTTGAGAACCAGCTGAGATTGTTTTAGATGCAGAAGGGAGAAGAGATCGATCCCTTCCTTATCAAATTGCAAGGGATCCAAGATCAGCTAGCTTCCATAGGGGCTACACTAGATGTTGGTTTTATGGTCAGGACTGCCCTGAATGTAGTCACTAAAGACTGCGAAACCTTTGTCCAGAGCATTTTGGGCAGGGTTGCTCTTCCAAGCCGGGAGGAGATGTGGGCAGCTCTTCGACAGGAAGAGATCAGATAGTGGACCAAGGCAGGAAGCAGCGGTAAAGGGATCAAAGTCAAGAAGGAGGAAGACGAAGATGCGGCTCTCGCATCTAAGGGACAGTAAGGGCAGTAGAGAAGGAAGAAGAAGGAGCTCTCAAAGGTCATATGCTTCAGATGTGGGGAAATGGGACATTTCGCCATGCAGTGCCCTCTGAAGAAGAAGGGGAAAGAATAATATGACTCGAAGGTTGCTCCAGCTCAGGTTGATGAGGATGACGATGAATGCGCCATGAGTGCTCATGCACCTAAGAAATAGGGCGATATGGAGTTGTAGATTGAAGCTACAGTGAAATGGGGCAGTATCCTTGAGGTGCCCCAACTCTTGGATCACATATGGCTACGGGAGCCCTTAATGACAGTAGCAGAATGACAGATGTCAGTTGGTGCGAAGGTTGATGGAGCGACAGTGGTAGAGCTAGAGCGCCAAAGTCTGAAGCAACGCAAAACAGAGGCAGCAGCAGCGTAGCAACAATAGCGCAGCGCACAGTGGTACAGAGTAGCAGCAGTGCAGTAACATCAGAGGGTCAGCGTAGATTAGCAGCATAGGAAGCTTCAGCATCGAGATGCATCTAGACTGACCAGTATGTTAGTATTTGGGATGTCTTTCAGTTGCTTAACTCTTACCAACTGAGTTGCAGTGCAGTAGTTAGCAATGGCAATGCTATGGGCAGCATGATGCAACATATTGAGAGGGAGTTACAGTACAGATGTAGCAGTGGCAGTGGTAGAGTCATGGACAGCAGTACAGATTGCAACAGCGCAGTGGATGAAGGGCAGTAGACTGAGCATCAGCAGCGCAGAGGACCGATGCCATGGATCATGGTGATGCTTCTTATGGGAAGTATTGCTAGAGCACATTCCTCGCAAAGAGGGAGTGTTGATTTGTTTGGGTAGCATCGGATGTGCTCTAGCTCCGAAATTTTGTGGAGAGGCCAGAACACATAAAGTCTCAAAGACCCAGAAATCGTTTAGAGAAATTCCACCCGAAGTGAAAGTTATCCAAATAATTAATTATTTTTAATGGAGCCTAAGTTAAAACTTAGGAAATTAAAATAATTAAAGTGAATTAATTTGAATGTGGGTGAGAAGCTTCTAAGTGACGAGGATCAAGTGTGTTATAATCTTAGCCATTGATTAAAGATTAGATCACGGCCATTGATTCATCAACAGGAAAAGTAAAAAGGAAGGCTTGAGGGTCAGTTGGAGTACACACACAGTGATTGAATCTGGAGATCGAATTCTTCTGACGCAGTAGTGCTCGGACGAAGATAAGATCTGAGTGATTTAGCAGCAGTGAGGGGCAGAAGCATTTAGTGGTCGGAGGACCAAGAGTACATAGCAGAGAGGCAACAGAGACAGCAGAGGAAGTAGTGCAGCCACCAAGAGAGGTGACGCAGTCCCCTTAAGGGGTGAAGCAGGCCCACGCAGGGATTGCGCAAAGCTTCCAAGGGACAGTCTAAAATTTGCTGGAGATCGGGGTTTCTGAGCCGGGAGGGCTGAAACTCGATTTTCTGAGAGGCAAATCAACACAGAGAAGAGGTGACGCAGTCATCAACCATCCCCACATAGGCCTACGCATCTACTACATAGAGGCAGCGCAGAGGGAGCTGGGGTTTCACCAGTTCAAATCTTGGATCAGCCGAGACTTGTAGTGTGAGGTAAAAATCACTATTTTATCTGTCTGCTAAGGACTTTCTCTATTGGGTGATCCAGATTTGGCACCCAAGTTGCACTTAGAATACGACTACTTAATAATACAAACCCTCAGATTTGCTGCACTAGTTTTCCCGCATTGGGTTTTTCTGGGGACGTTAGTCCAAAAATAAGTGTCTTTTGTGTGATTGTCTCATTTATTTTTCAGTACTTGATCTATATATTGGTGTAGGTTGCATAGTATTTGCATTAATATTTGCTGAATAATTCTGTAAATAACTTGTTAAATGGAAAATACAAGTAGGTAATGCAAATCAGTTCACTGCAGTAGGATTTTTGTTTGTCAGATTCATTATTTTTCACAGTAAATACTTGTAAATTATTTTCCACTAACCCTAGTTAATTTTTGAAGTCTTGTAAATAATTCTTGGGATTTTGGGGTTTTATTTCAATTTTTTTATATATTGGGTTCTTGGGTCTTCTCTATTTCATTTGTGCAGGTGATAGCTCAAGGGTTTGAAGCAGAAATTAATGTATGGGCTATTCATTCAAGAGAAGAAGGTTGATCTAGGCCCCAGAGGGTAATATCTAGCCTTCCCAAGTCACATTTGATCAACGCTCAGCTGAAGAAGGAAGTCGCTAGCCTTTGGAGGTGTTTTTCTTGAGGTAAACTTGTGTTTGTTGGGGTGTAATGGGAATTTTGAGGCCATTTAGGCCTAGTCGTAGCCCCTAAGGGCTTTCTCTAGTTGGTCGGAACCATTCTAGGGCCTTATAACACTAGCGACAAACTTTAAGGCCTAGCCGTAGGCCTTCTTGGCTTCTCTTGGGCCAGCCAAAGCCCCTTTGGGGCTTGGTTTTCCTAGCTGCATTCCTTGTGAGGACTTCTCTTCCATTTCTGCGGGCCTCTAAGGCCTTTAATTGCTAGCAGCAACCCTTTTAAGTGCTTTCCCTCTTGGTTGCAGGTCTTAGAATCCCTAAAACCCTTAGTCGCAGCCTTTTTGAGCTTGGCTTGAAGCCTTGGTAGGCTTTTGGCCCTAGGCCACAGGTCTATGAGGCCTTCTTATCCTAGTCGATGGCCTTATTAGGCCTTTATCCCTTCATTGCAGTCTTTTCGAGCATATTTCTGAGTTTGGAACTTGATTTTGGCACTAATATTTGTGGTTGCAGGCTCATGGTAAGTTGGTAATGGTTACAAGTTGATTTTTAGATTATTTTGCCATTAATCCATTGATTTTCCAAGCTAACATTTGGTTTTGCAGACTTGTCATTGAGGATTCAAGGGCTTGAGATTTAATTAGTCCATCATTTAGCCCTAGAAACCCTAACTTTAGTCATAAGAGGGTTGATCCATTGTTTGCCAAGGTTAATATTTGTGTTGCTGGTGTTTGAAGGAACTCTAGTGCACTTTGGGAAGTCAACTAGCCATCTAGCAAGGCCTTAGGTACAAGGGTTTTCTCTCTAACCTCATCTCTTGCCTCACTATTTTATGATCAGATCTGAAGTCATCTAATAACAGTAGTAAAATATTTGAATACATACCTTAAAAGAGCCCTAAAGTACTTTAAAGTAAGTCAATAACCATCATACATTTAATTTCAAGTGATAAAAAGAATGTATCATTGAATTTATGGTGTTTTAAGTAATGTAGAGGATCATCATATGATTTATAACATCTGATATATTCTCTTATAACTCTGAAATAAATCATAACAGTGATAAAAGAACACCTAAATTCACAAGAAACCCATTTTGAGGCTTTTAAGAATCATTTCTCTAATTGGCAAATTGATTTTAGTGGTTTTCCTCTAACTGGTTAGACTAATCATTGTAGAAATATAATTGTTGTCTTGCTGGTCACTATTTGCATTTTGCATCATTGGCATAATTTCGCTTTTTGTCTCACTGAAATTTACCAAGATCCTGCATCTCACTTAGTCTTAGGTGTCGCATCTCATATAGGATAGATTTCATCCTAGCAGCGAGTGTTCATCCAGTAACTTGGATTATAATCTATATTGAGCAATTAATTTGACTCCTAAGGCATTGGTCTCTAATTGATAATCTCAATAAATCTAATGAAGTTGTGCTAAATAATTAAACTTGCCAATTATGTTTGACCAAATTGCTAGGCCATTCATTTGTGTCTCCCGAATTCATCATTTCATCCATACGGACTACCCCCCTTACCCTGCTATAGGGAGACATCTTAAACAGAGAGGGTCTGGATCAAAGGTGATAGCCCCTGCCCTGAGCATTGTCGCCTTCACGTGTACAATTTGAGCGACAACATTTTCTGGTGCCATTGTCGGGGATAGAATTCGTTTTGTACCCGTTCTCATGACATCCTCTTCTTACGTCATTTTTTGGTTTTTCATCCTTCATTTAATCTCGCAATGCCACAACATTTTCTGGCGTCGTTGCTGGGGACTAATCTTTTGGTCTTTGGTTTTCATGACATTTCATCCTTATCATTTTGTTTAACCTATCAAGCAGCACATTTTCTGGCCCTCAACATCTTTTCTCTTTTTTATCTTCATCTTTGACTCGACATCGTCACAACAATTTTTGGCACCGGAGAATAATCTTTTCATGCTTAGTCTCACTCGTCTTTTTCATCTTCATCAATCCGCACATTCCTAGCACCTGGACATTTGGGTTAGTTTCCTATTTGGGTGGCAACTACACTTTTTCATCCTCTCACAAGAGGTTATACTAGAAGAAATCTTGGTAGCTTGGTTAACGGTTTAACCCTGCTCTCGATCCTGAAAAGACTCTTAGAGCTCGGTTAAACAAATTACATTCTAGTAAGCATTTATTTTTTCTTGGATAGGAAGCCCTCCCTAATATCCACTTGCTTTTCCTTGACCCCGTCAAGCAATACATCATGGATCTTTTCGCACCTTGCAACTTTTCCAATATTCAGGGATATCCTCATGATCTTCCAAATTTTGGTTTGGATATGATACCTATGTTTCAAGGAATAGATCGTTGTTAAAGCCTATCTCAGACAATCTCAATTTTCCTACTAAAATATACTAACAGGGTTGCATATAATCATGAAGATATCAAAAATGGTTTTTGTTCTTTCTCTAGAAGAAGATGAGATGCGATGGTTCTTGGACAAGCATGATAATTCTTTTGACTCCCTACAAGCCATCATTAATGCATTCATAGATAAATATGGGGACAAGAGGGAAGGAAGCATCATATTTTCTTAAAGCTATCAACAATATTAAGAAAATGAGAATGAGACGGTTGAAGAATTCAATAAAAGGTTCAACAACATTGTTAGGGAAATGCATAAAGACTATAAGCCAATTGATAAATGTTAGTTTTTGTACCATCGGAGGTGCTCTAGTGTTGAAACTTTGTGGAGAGGCTAAAACACATAAGATATCAAAAACCCAAAGGAAATTCCACCTAGAGATGTCTCAATTAGATTATTAGTTGATTTTTAAATATTTCCTAAGTCTAAACTTAGGGAATATGGTTAAGTAATCAGTATTATTGAGATAAGGTGAGAATTCTCTAGAAACTCACACGGATCGACAGAGAATTAATTTGGGACCTTGATTAAGTTCTAATCTTGGTTGTTGGTGCTCCAACAGAGGATTATAAGAAGTCGATGGGTAGATGGGTAATACACTGGTAAGGCTCATTGGTAGTTCGGGACGGGAAGAGCAACAGCAGCTTTCAGTGGTAAACAAGAAGGAAGCTAAAATGTTGAGGGGTAGGGACAAGAGTCCGAGGAAAGGTCTTCCTAGATCCGAAGAGCACATTTCAGAGAGGGTCAAGAACCACAAAGGGAGGTCAGAATATTCCCAATTAGCCTTTGCTAATTGGAATATTGCATTTTTGCTTTATTTTGCCGCTTTAGATAGAAATAATAAATAAAGTGAGAACTAAGAGGGGTCACCTCACTTTAGTCACCTCACTTTATAATAAAGTGTTCTTTTTCCTAGTAGATTGACGTTGTAACTTAGAGAGGGGGCCTTGGGGGTCCACGTGGATATGATGGGGGAGGCATCAGGCTAACCCAAGGTAAACTGCGCAGATCCAGGGAGAGTTAAGTTTTGGAGGGAGTTTGATGTTATAAAAGGAGAGGCTCTCACCTCATTTGATCATTCATGATTTGATATTCTTATTGATAGCTAGGCTTTGTCTGCTTCAGCACGCCGGTTGTTTAGTCGGTCTGCAGCACTGTTTAGTGCACGAGTGTCTCCGGTCGGAGATCTCACCCTTAGCCTCGGGGGACTTCGAGTGCCGGCCCTGGTACGGTTTTCTGGTTTCACCCTTAGCTTCGGGGGACTTCGAGTGCCCGCCCTAGTAAGGTTTGTTCTGAGTACACTTTTCAGTTCCAGTAGCAGAGCAGCAGCAGTTTCTGAAGCAAATCCGAGGAGGAGAAAGCCCTCTAGTGGCTGCGCAGTTCATTGAGGAGAGGACGCTGTCTCACCTGGAAAGAGGACGCTGTTTTATGCAGGAGGGTGAGGACGCTGTCCCAGGAAGGACGCAGTCCAGATCTGGCAAGGGAGAACGCCTGCTCGTGGAGGAGAAGAACGCCGGTTTCCAGCTCGGGAGCAAGGACGCCGTTTATCAAGAGAAGGGTTGCAGCTGAAGGCTCATTGTTAGATCCACCTTGGAAAGGGTAGATCCAGGCAGATACTCTTATGCATCTAGTCTTGTATGTTGGGTGATCTGAGGTTTAGCCTCAGATCCAAATTTTTGGGAGTTGCGTATCCGAGGAAATACTGCGCATCTAGTCCGGTATCAAGGAGCAACATCGATCCGGTACCCCCAGAGGCCGTAGATCCTGGCATATTGTCGATCCAAAAGATAGATCCGAAGGTTTGCAGCGCATCCGATAGGAGGACGCAGAATGTGAAGGGAAGGGACGCAGACTGTTTGAGGCTTCGTGATCTAGCATCCGAGCATTCGTGGAGTGTATCCACCTGCAGGGACGCCGATCCGATGAGCAAGACTTGGGAGAGGTAGGCCTGGCCAAATGCTTTCAGCCCATAGTCGATCTATCTGTTTGGAGGTCTGGGTGACTAGTGCCCCATCTATTTCTGCGTTGTCACTAGCAGAGTCAGCGTTTTTCATTGGAGAGGGTTTGCAGTTGGAGATCAGCCATTTCATCAGTCTTCAGCCCCAGTACCAGCGCAGTTCATATTCAGCATTAGGAGCAGCTAGGACGCTGTCCTTGTTGCAGCCATTATCTGTTGAGAGGGTCTCCACTTGCCTAGGGCAAGGATAGGTGCACTTACTCTGATTTATTGTACTCCTCTCTATGTATTTTCTGATTAATAAAATGGCTCAGTTTCTGGTACTCTATGTGTCATGATTCGTTGATCTAAGTTCCTTTAAATGCTATATTTTCTTTATCTCGCTAGTATGCTAATATTGTATCGGGTTATTTCCCTTGGGAATATTGCTGGTATCAGCATACTGCCTGGGCCCTGTGGTGCTAGCAGCCTATGACCTATGACATCCAGGGGTAACCCCCGTTTCTTTGGGGGGAGTGATTCTGATTCAGAGGCAGAACAGCGGAATCCAATGGAGGCCATGTTTGCAAAGTTTACTGAGAAGATGGATGCATTCATGCAGGATGTGAAGAAGATTGCAGAGGGGATGCAGAAGGAACCCCCTAGGGTTTTCCAGGTGGGGGAAGGATCGGGCGTGTCTAGCTACATAGCGGATGCTATTCCCATTGTGACAGCACAGAGGGTCGATTCCGCACCCACACGACCTACCATGCCTACCTTTCCGATAGAGGAAGAGGAGCAGACAACACCACGAGATGGGAATCTAGATCAGCATGCGGCTCTGTTTGCAGATTGGCGGAGCATGGGACAGGAGTTCATGGATGCTTTTCCTTTTAATCAATATATCCAGTTCCGATGTGGCGGCAAGTCTCATGATCGAAATAAGGGACGGGGCTCCCACCATGATAGTAACCGTGCAGCCAGCAAATTTCACTTGCCGATGTTTGATGGTTCACCGAAGACTACAGCCAAGTCTTGGGTGGAGAAGCTAGACCTCTATTTTCAGCTTAACCAGATGCCAGAGAGGGAGGCCATCAAGATGGCTACATTACATCTAGAGGGAGAAGCCCAGAGCTGGTGGTTTCATGGGTTGACCACACTAGGGCATTCCGCAGTGACTACATATGCTGAGTTCACCAGGAGAGTGGTGGAACGTTTTGACCAGAAAGACCCGGATCAGCCTTTCCTCGAGCTGACCAAGCTCAGACAGACAGGTAGTGCAGAGGCATACATCTCAGACTTTTTGAGGGTTTCAGTGATGGTACCTGACATATCAGCAGCTCGGTTGATCACGATGTTTGTAGAGGGGCTATCAGAACCACTTCGTGGTCTAGTCCGGTCGAACAAACCGGCTACACTTCAGGATGCTATCAGTAGGGCACGTGACCTACAAGATGTCTTGCCTAGGACTCGGCCACCTTATCCCCAGAGACAGGCTTTCCAGCCTAAGGGTAAGGACACGAGGATTCCGCCTCCCAAGGCGAATCCCGAACGAGGACAGTATGATGATGAGGCTAGGAGAGAGCTGAGATGGAAACGATTGTGCTTCACCTGCCAGGAGCCGTGGGCACCAGGACACAAGTGCACAGCAGGGAAGGCACATTTCATAGAGGTCTTCTCCGAGGGCAGTGGAGAAGAGGATGAGTTGGATGATGAGGAGGCCGGAGAATGCTATGCAGCGCAGAGTACCTTACCACCTCCACCACCCGATGCAGGAGAGGCATCATTCGCACCTACTGGGGGAGCTCTAGCAGCGTTGCGAGGAGTCCCCAAGTATCTGACATTGCGCGTACGAGGGACAGTGCGGGGGCAGCGTGTTTCAGTTCTAGTCGACAGTGGGGCCACCCACAACTTCATCGATGCCCAGATGGTCGCACGGAGAGGCATACCCACGGAGAGCTTTGATGGGTTTTCAGTTTTGGTTCCAGGAGATCAGACCATGGCTTGTGCTCGATATGTACTAGAGTTATCAGTAACGATGGGCACCTATACATTGACCGATCACTTCTTTGTGGTGGACATTCCGGACACCAATGTGATATTGGGAGTGCAGTGGCTTATCACTCTGGGGAAGGTCACAACAGATTGGAAAGCCTTGGAAATGGAGTGGGATGATCCCAAGACGGGGAGGCATGAGAAGATCCGAGGACAGAACACATATCCGCCCCAGACAGTATCGGCACACAGCATGGATGCGACATTCCGCAGGGGAGATATAGAGTGGGCAGTCGAGTTGCGGGCTTCAGAGATAGTAGATACGGGAAGGGCGGTGCACCCCGATCTACAGACTCTTCTCGACAGGTATGCAGTAGTTTTTGGAGACATTCCACCAGGACAGCCACCAGATCGGGGGTTTGAGCACACGATCGAGTTGGAGCAGGGCATACAGGCAGTGATTACCACACCGTATAGGCATCCCAAAGCCTATCGGGACGAGATAGAGCGGGCCATCCAGGAGCTGCTGGCCCTTGGGCACATTCGACCCAGCACCAGTCCTTTCGCTTCTTCAGTAGTGCTGGTAAAGAAGAAGGATGGCACATTGCGCATGTGCATTGATTACAGGGCTTTGAACAAAAAGACGCTGAAGAACAGGTACCCCATTCCCAGGATCGATGAGTTGATGGATGAGTTGAGAGGAGCACGGTTCTTCTCCAAGATTGATTTGAGGTCCGGGTACCATCAGATACGCATGAGGGAACAGGACATTCCCAAGACTGCTTTCAGGTGTCACTATGGGCACTTTGAGTTTCTGGTCATGCCATTTGGGCTAACCAATGCACCTGCCACGTTCCAGTCTTGCATGAACCATATCTTCAGGGATCATCTGAGGAAGTTCGTGCTGGTTTTCTTTGATGATATTCTCATATACAGCAGGACCTGGGAGGAGCACCTCCAGCACATCAAGACAGTCTTACGCATTCTGGAGGAGCAGCAGTTCTTTGCCAAACTCTCCAAGTGTGAGTTTGGATTGACAGAGATGTTGTATTTGGGACACATCATAGGAGTGGACGGAGTGCGAGTCCATGACGAGAAGATCCGGGCCATCAGGGACTGGCCAGAGCCGCGGAATGTGACAGAGCTTAGAGGGTTCATTGGTATCTGTACTTACTACAGGAAGTTCGTCAAGGGCTTCTCACAGCTTGCTGCACCCCTCACAGAGCTGACGAGGAAGGGGGCATTCAGTTGGACGGATACCGCCCAACGAGCTTTTGATAAGCTCAAGGAGGTGATGAGTAGTTGTCCGGTGCTGGCACTGCCCGATTTCACTCAGCCCTTTATCCTAGAGTGCGATGCATCAGGGGAAGGGATTGGAGCAGTTTTGATGCAGGAGGGTCATCCGATTGCATTCGAGAGCCGAAAGCTCCTTCCACATGAGAGACTTTATCCCATCTATGATAAGGAGATGTTGGCCATCATGCATGCATTGGCCAAATTCCGGCAGTACTTGGTAGGCGGCAGATTCAGAGTCAGGACAGATCATAACAGCCTGAAGTACTTTTTGGAGCAGAAGCAGTTATAGGAGAGGTAGCAGAAGTGGATCAGCAAGATCCAGGCTTACGACTTTGACATAGAGTATGTCAAAGGGAAGAACAACGTGGTAGCAGATGCCCTTTCCCGTAGACCAGCCACGTTATCCCTCATGAGCTTGGACGCTGATTGGAAGGCTCGACTACTGGTTGAGTATTCCAAGGATAGATTTGCATGTGAGGTGCTGGATGGACTGGTAGCAGATAGCAGATACAGGGTGGCAGATGAGGTCATCTATTACAGGGATCGGATCTTCTTGACTGAGGGATCTCAGCTCAAGGAGAAGATACTCCATGCCTCTCATGATTCACCATTGGCGGGCCATCAGGGGTTCACCAAGATGTACAGGGCCATCCGGGAAAGATTTGCATGGAAGGGCCTCAAGGAGGACGTGCTCCAGCATGTTCGGGAGTGTGAGGTTTGCCAACGGAACAAAGGGGAGATGAACCATCCCGCAGGGTTGTTGCAGCCGCTTCCCATCCCAGAGGGGAAGTGGGAGAGTGTTTCGATGGACTTCATCACAGGTTTGCCCACAGTGCAGGGCAAGGACTGCATCTTCGTGGTAGTTGACCGGCTAACGAAGTATGCTCACTTTTTCGCCATTTCGGCACATTATACAGCAGCGCAGGTGGCAGAGCTGTTTTTCCGGGAGATTTTCAGATTACATGGTCTGCCCAAGACCATCGTTAGTGACAGAGACAGCCGTTTTATGGGTGGTTTTTGGCAGGAGCTCTTTCGACTGGTAGGGACTGAGTTGACACCGAGCACTAGCTATCATCCCCAGACAGACGGGCAGACAGAGATAGTCAACAAGTGGCTGGAGGGCTACTTGTGTAACTACGTCAGTGGGCAGCAGAGAGCATGGTTGAAATGGCTACATCTGGGCGAGTACTGCTACAACACAACCCACCACATGACCATTGGCATGACACCTTTCTATGCATTGTATGGATACCATTCCTTATCTTTTGTGGATGTGATGTTTGGTGTTAGCAGGGCTCCACGAGCCAAATTATGGATCCAAGAGAGCCAAGACATCCTCCGGGCTCTCAAGGACAACATAGCCACCGCACAAAATCAGCAGAAACTATATGCAGACAGGGGGCGAGTGGAGAGACACTTTGAGGTAGGGGATTTGGTCTACCTACGGTTACATCCATACCGCCAGTCTTCACTCAAACAGAAGGGGGCAGAGAAGCTTAAGCCTCGCTTTTATGGACCATACAGGGTGATTCGTAGGATCGGACAGGTTGCATATGAGTTGGAGCTGCCCCAAGGCAGCCGGATTCATAACATTTTTCATGTATCATGCCTGAAGAAGGCACTAGGCCAGCATGTGACAGTCACCGGGGAGCTACCTCCGACAGATGATGAGGGGCACCTGGTATTACAGCCAGAGGCCATTATTGACACCAGGGAGAGACAACTGCGGAGCAGGAAGTTGTTAAGAAGCTAGTAGAAGATGAAGATATGGCTGATTTGTTAATGTGAAGCTTGCTGCCTTACTTTGATTGATTTGTGACTCATTGCATCTCCTTGGAGAGACTCAAGCACTTCAGTCAAGAAGTTATCAACAATTTTCGAAACCCAAATTTTAGAAGATATTATTTTTAATACCAAAATACTATAATACTATAAAATATAGGTGCAATAAACTATTATTTTGATCAACAAGACTCTAAATAAGCATTAATTTGCATCCATTTATATAATTAGTTAAACTAAATTATATAGTTGATAATAGGATAGTAGAATATATTATAGGGTACTTTCAGAATGAAATACATTTTGTTCATTCATTGGAAAGCTTCACAAACCACTGTGATAATAGAGTTCTCAGCGCTAATACAATTATTTTGTCGATCTGTGCATATATTTCTCAATATCCCCTTCCCATATGGGAAAGGAGTGGACTAGTCACTTACCTCACAAGGTCCTTATGGAGTTGTTGTTCCAGGCCACACGTGCACACCATTTTACCAACAAGACAATTTAGTAGACAACTCGACAAGGCCTTGGAGCTGGGTGCCCCCAAATCCACACAGCCAACCATCCATCAGGAGAATTTTTCCATGCCTGGATGTTAGGAGAGCTTGCTCAAATTTGGGCTTCCCACAAGGATCATACTGTAGAGCCCTATCAGTCCCAGACACACTCCAAAGGACATCATCCACTAGTCCAAAAAAAATTTTGCGGTCATTGAGGACTCTAGCAGGGAGACCCCCCTTGATCTAATTGCTCGTCCTCACCTGTCAGCACTAGCATACCATGACTAGTTCAAACTAAAGTTCCTTTGGTCCTCAGATATCATACATATTATCTTTTTCTTGTAATTACTTTATCTCCACTCCGAGTCATGTACTTTCTTATCTTCTCTTGTTGTTCTGCTTCTAGCACAATTAAAAATCTGTTTTGATATGATTTTTAGCATCTTTATAGTCCACACTTCCACACTTCCACATTGTATTTTGGCTAGTGATGTACTCTTATAATCCCATTGACCTAACATTTTCCCCAAGGAAAACCTTGTGGGGAAACCCAAGAGATGCTTCCTCATGTTTGTGGATGGCATCCCTAGTAACCCTGTTCGCTAAAGTCATAGACTAGTGTGCCTAACCAGGAGGGTTGAACTAGGCAGATGCCCAACAACATGAAAAAAAACCAGTTGAGCTAACCCTTGGTCTTCCCATTGACATACTCCTTTGATCATTTGCTGGACATTAATAAACTTATATTATCAAACTTTGGTTTTTACAAATACTGCAACAAAAAAGGTGGTTTGACAAACAATGCAACAAATCAGAACTCATATTTTAATAATTTAGACGATAAGAGGTATTCCAAAAATCATTGACAAAGACAGCCATGCTTTTATCTAGATTTGCATTTGAAAAAATTGTCAACTTATCTGTTATATTGTCAACTTGAAATGTGAAATCCAGATATGAAAACTAGATATGAAAGTATTTCAAAAATCACCTCTTGGGTATTAAAATAAGAATGGAGCTGTACAGGATGGCATCAAGGCCAATGAGAAAAATTACAATTAATT
>JAXQQM020064250.1:0-57038 GCA_034641835.2 Pinus albicaulis | reverse complement strand
TCACCTTCCCATATCTAGGTTGGTGGTGGCGATGAGAGGAAGGCAACATCATTGTTGGTCGTATATCTTTGGATACACATAGGATGGACCTAAATGCTTCATTCTCCTGAGATGTGGAAATTTCTATGGACTCTGAATCTGAACTATCCAAGTCGTTGTTATTGGCAATGAACAAGCGCAGATAATCTAACACTCGAAGGAATCGGGGAACATAGGGATAGTGACGAAGATGGTGGTTACCTTGGCAGATTTGAAAAGAGGTCGATTACGTATGGTAAAATCTATTTGGACCACTGGGGTGATCGGGTA
Organism: Pinus albicaulis; assembly: GCA_034641835.2. Classification (NCBI taxonomy): domain Eukaryota; kingdom Viridiplantae; phylum Streptophyta; class Pinopsida; order Pinales; family Pinaceae; genus Pinus; species Pinus albicaulis. The sequence continues at coordinate 56,729 of JAXQQM020064250.1, read as the reverse complement.
CCATATTTGAAACAACTCTAAATTTGCGCATTGAGCAATCAAATGATCAGGTTCATCGCATAATGCACAAACCGGGACTTGAGGCTGAGGATGGGTATGGGTGGGAGGTGATTGTCCTAGTGGCTCTCTCTCTTCCAATATATATAAAATGGTACTAGATGCTCCAGTCCCTTGAGTTGTAGTGTTGTACGCGGATTTTGTATCCGAATTTTCCAAGTCAGAGTTTTCAACGATAAAGCATCACATGAAATCTAACATAGATAAAAAATGATGGATATGGGGAAAATGGAGGGCGTGGTGGTTACTTCGACAAATCTGACATGTATGTCGTATGTGTCGAGATAAGTTGCTTTGGGCAACATATGGAATTGGGTACCAACGATTGAATGCCCTTAACTCAGGGCATTGAACGATCAAGTGATTAGATTCATCACATAATGTGCAAACCGGGACATGAGGTATGGCCTTTGTTTGTCTTCTTTGTGGTGTTGTGTTTGTTGAGTACAAGCATGATGTAGGCTCTTCTCGTACGTATAATATGGTTTTGGACCCATCCTCTTCCATTTTCATGGATTTTGTAGAGGGGTACTAAAGATTGGAATTATTTAGGGCATGTAACACATCCCTATATCGAGTCATCTCCAGGAAATGATGGGTATAATTCCTGTATTGGTCACATATGGCGCACACATGGTTGGTGCGTAATGATTTACCTTGAGTATTCGTTAACTTCTCCTTTTTATGGGTGGTTGAGGTTGCGACAGTTCTTTCAGCATGTAGAAGAGCTTTCAACTCATCTAATCATTGGGAAAATGTTAGTAGGATGGTCTATAACGTTACACAATGCACAAGGTTGAAATGCCCTACGAAGCCTAGGGGTATTGATCTTCTTCCCTTTTTTGTTATCCTCTGCGGTAGTACCAACTAGTTTCGCTGCAGGGGATTCCTTTTCTATTGCGACCTCCTGGGAGGTAATATAATTTATTCCTGTAGAGGTAATGCCTGGGTTTCCTGACATGGATGGAGGAGCCAAATACCAGACTGGTATTGTGAAAGCCATATTTGGAAATATTAGAGTTTCCATGACTTGTTGTGAAACAAAACTAAGTGGGGTACACAAAAATGGGGTTTGGGAGAGAGCATATGGTAGGAATGTCGAATCAAAGGTGACAACATCTGTGCTATCGATTTTGGGTTATGGGCTGGTTTTGGTGTTTTATGAAATCATCATGCACACCACTTCCTCTGTACTTTCTGGGGCTTCCCTTGGTCGTATCAGAGGGTCTCCAGGGTATGATCCCAAGAGAGTAGATGGTTTGAATTGGCTAGGGCCAAATTCAATATATGTTGTGATCGACTCAGTATATGTATCTATGTACTATAGTACAACGTCTAGAGCGGTCACGGGTTTATTTTCATAGTACATGAGCTGGTCGATGGTGATGATTTTGTCTTCATGGGGGAACATCATCACTCTAAAAACAAAGGATGCTACCGCAATCATAGCATACATGTTACTGCACCCGAGGAGGATATTGTAGTCTAATTGTGCGTCTAATACCTCAATGTACATGAGGACTGTTTTGCTGGCGAGGTGCACTGGAACATTTTGGAAAATACCAACGGGGGCTGACGGGTGCCCGTCATATGATTTGAGCATGATGTCACATGGTTTCAATTCTGGAAATCCTAAATTCTGCCAAACTTTTTTGGACATGATGCAGGTGGATGCTCCTTCATCCACAATGCAATGGTGGATGGTAATGTTCTAAACTGAAACCGGTATTTGGAAAGTGACTAGAGAAGGAATTCTGGGGATTTCTTTGTCTAGATCAAAAACCATTAGGCGAGAATAAAAAGGGTCAATCAAGCCTAAAGTGGAAAGTAAGGCTTCTTGTTGCATTGGGAAAGATTGCAGGACTTCTAAAACTGACATGGATGATGGAGACTAAGCTAAACCATCCACTATGCTATATATATGAGCAACTTTGGAATGATGCCCTGTGCGCCTTGTTGGTCCTTTGACCATTTTTTGCATGGGATTAGTAGGTACTTTAGAGATGGTTAACGATGCAACTCGTGCACTCATACTTGTACCTAAAGGGTTGGTATCTGGGGGTGCTTCATAGTTCCTATTCCATGTTTGGAAGAACAATTCTTCTGCAGTCATGAAGATATCATGGCTATTTCCTTCGACATTGTTTTGGGGTTTTTTTGTTGCTAGGTGTTAACCACTCCCTGATGGGGGAAGGGTTGCTGCATGAATGCAGGTTGTCGGTTTCCCCCCCGTTGTCCTCGGTTACCCTGAAGTCGCTTCAACTCTGGAAGTTCAGGACAGTGGTGGGTGTAATGACTGTATTCCCCACATATGGCACAAAAATGATTTTTCTTTAGACTAGTTGTCTTGTTTTCCTTTGAGAATTATTGGTTGGTTCCCGGTTCTAATTCCAGTTGGAGTTGCCCCCAGCCTGAGATTATGGGTAGATTTTTTGATTGATGCCCCCCTGTGCAAAGTCTCCCTTTGGTTTTCTCTTTGGTTTTTTCTTGGCAGCATTCAGAGGATTATTATTATTCTCCTGGTCATATGAAGGTTATTGATGAGCCTGGGAGGGTTGCACTAAGTTAACCAGTGCATTGTTCTGCACTAGTGTTATATTTTGTGTGGGGAAATGGGAGTATTAGTTCCCTTGTCCCTGGTTGGAATATGTATGTTGGGGTGGCTCTCTAATATCGACATTTCTAGCTGAATACTAAGCCCCCTGTAAGGGAGGGTATGGACCTCCTTGTGATTGGTGGTATGGAATTTCCATGTTATTCATGTTTTGTAGAGGTGCACGCTGACTATGATAGTACCTTTGTTTTGATACATTCTGTGTAGTATCATAAGAGTATCCGGGGTGCTAATAATTGTTGTTTGGTTGATTTTGGGCTAAGGACCCTATTAGATTGTCATCAGTATTCAACGTGCCTAGTAACTTTGTATAGGTTTGCAGGCATGGGGAGTTTGGAAGGATATGGTAAATATATCCAGATTGGGTATAAATGAGCTCTAGTTTCTAAGCTTTAATGATGGCATCTTCCTTAGTGCGAGGGTTTTGCGTTGCCACATCTTTTGAAATTTTTGCTGTGAGTGTTTTTAGAAATAATTACAGAAGAACTCTATCGTTGAGATTGGATTTGCACAACCTGCGACGCCTCCGCAATTTGTGGAGATTGTTTGATATGTGAACGGAAATTATTTTCCTAAAAAGAGTGAGGATTTCCATTCCCAAATCATGATGAATAGGGAGTTGGAAGTAGGTAAGGAACACAGTTGCGAGGGTGCCAAAGGTTCCATGTGACACAAAGGGCTAGTCAACATACCATTTCGTTGCTGGCCCTGTAGGGGTGCGTTGAATTTGTCTTAATCGAATGGTATCATCTATGATAATGTTCGATGAACACCATAGGTGGAAAGTCATAATATGATTTCTTGTGTCCTCCTCTTGCTTACCTTTAAATTTCGAATATCTGAAGGTAGCTTCGTGGGAATAGGTAGCTAGTTAAGGCCATGTGCAATAGGGTCATTTGTTAAATTGGTCATATATGGAAGTTTTAATGATGCTAAGAAAGGTAACAGATTACTGACCATCATCGTATGATGATGTTGCATAGGTATATGTATGTGGTGGCCTTGGGGAGGTGCCCAGGAAATATTTCCTTGTGGCATTCCCTGAGGGGTGATATGTTGACTCCCCAAAGAGGTAGCGATCCTTTAACCTTGAGGGGTCATAGGAGGAGTTGAGTGTGGTGACCCTAGATGGGTCTCCACTGGTGTGGTGGTTGGTAACCCTTGGGGGGTTCCAATCAAATATGCCTCGATAAAGGAAGATCATATAATGATGGCAGTGTGACATCCTTTACGCCTGAATAATGGGAGGCCTGACAATGCTCCTTCTAATGGGGGGAGGTTTAAGAAACACCTATATCGACAAGGTCCCTTTGGGTCCCCTATGGTGTCAATTAGTGTAATATTGTTGGTGCTTTTGATTTTTGAGGAAGTATGGTCTCTATCAATGCAATACCATAATCACATACATAAAACAAAGTGAAAAATGGAAAGGTAATTTTTCTCTTTAAATTTAAAATATGTGATCAATCAAGAAAAAAATGAGGTTTTTGTTTGTTTTGCATATGATACCAAAAGCCTATATAGACCTGATCATCTTCACACTCTCATGGTAGCTGGGCCTCGCAGAGATAACTTATGATGGGTACTGGGGCCAATGTTTCGAAAGAACTGGCGACGCCTTCTAGCAGCCGAAGAATCAACCAAGGTTACAATGATATGAGGATCTAGTGCATCCCGCACTGTCACCTATAGGGAAAGGATGCCCTAGTTTTTGGCCACTAAAGTACCTTCGTCCCATGTGAGAATTCGAGTCTTTAGATTCTTGGTAATTGGTTACCTATACCGAGCACTAGATGGGTTGGGTAGCCCCAAATAGTACCGCACGCACTGGACCTAAGCCAAACCCCCTCTGAATCGGGTCTTTGTAATGCTCGGGTAATTATTTCTTTGGGAATATAGAAGGATTTTTAAGCTCCCTAAAAAATCAACATCTATGTTTCAAAATGTATTATGACCATGGCGGCTTATTGGATGCCTACCCCATATGGTCCTAACCTGAACTATAATTTCTTTTATGGCCTTTGTGGGGAGAATTTAGTGAGTTAAAATTATGGTTATTTGTAAGAGTCTTAATTTTCTTTAGGGTGTGATTTTTTAAGCAAGAGTAAGATAAGAATAATTTCGCCAACAAGTGGGTGCCTTTTGGTTCAAATATAACTGATACTTAGTGTGTGTTTTGAGTGAACAACCAAGAGTCTGTTATGATGTGGATTTGAGATAATCCTTTACTTCTCTCCTAATTATTCTATGTTTTGTTTGTTACTTTCACAGTTTTGAGATGATTTGAGGATAATGGGCTTCTTTCACTTTTCCTAATTAGCCTATGTAGAACTAAAGGGATATGGTAGTTCAAAATTATTTTGAGAAAGCATTCATATGCCAACCCAGGTTCACCGAGAGGTGAAAGGGAGGCAAATATTACTTGCTTTCTGCATTTAACATTTTGACCCTAGTCCCAAGCCTAATGCAAAAATTGAAGAAATAGTTTATCTAGACAAGAGAATTGTGGATTATGGGCCACTTACTCCTCCTAATTAAACTATGTATTCTAATTAAGAATTAGCAAAAAATAGTTTGAAAAATAAAATATATGTGGATTTGGGCCACTTACTCCTTTTCTTAGTTAAGCTATGTGTTTTTACAAATGTAAATAAGAACACTTAATCACTATACTAGTAGTCGTTAGTGTAGCAATTAATTATCCTAAAACATAAAAAGGCAGAATAATGGTGAAGAAAATTCTTTAAGGGTTGCCAATCACCTGCAAAACAGCAAAAAAAAAAAAAAAAAACAGTGATTTTTTGCTTTCAGTAAATACGGCACAAGTTTTTTACCCACAAGTGTGGTGTGCGCATATGTATGAGAAAAAGTTGTACTGTTGCGAAATATTTAAAAAAAAAAAAAGAAAAAAAAAAAGGTTTTTTTGCCTCTCAGAACAGAGATTGAAGGCCTTGAATAATTCACAGAGTGTTTCTGAATGTGTTGTAGCTATTTGTGCAGGGAGGATGTCCTACGAATACAACCAATAACCAAGAAAAATAATCAAGTATGGTCTACAATCCTGTGGTGGTGTTTTTGTTACACAAGTGTACCAAAAGACACCTCTCTTGTAGTTGATTGCTACCTGCAAAATATCACAGAGAATATTATGGTGTTGTTAATGGAAAAACTGAAAAAAATGCAAGACAAAACTCATAAGGTAATTAATTCATACAATAACATGAACTTAAACATAAAAACACAACATAACAATGCTAAAATAGAGCAACAAACCAATACAAAAAAAGGATAAAACTCCCTTTATTGGTTGTTGGTGGTATGAAGAATACAATACTAACACTCTTGCAGTGAGTCCTTTGAGATATGAAGCTCAAATACTCAAGACAAGGGGGGTCTCTTTCCTTGGTTTCCTTGCAAGTGTCTCATCCCTCTCTCAAAAGGATTGTGATCACTCACTAATGATGGAGCTCTCTTCTTCACTAGGATGTTGGATGGCCAACATTCTAGTCTCTCCAATCCTCTTACTTCAACACTTTGCAAGCTGGTGTTGTTATGGTAGCAATTTGGGCAACATAACAATGTATCTCCCTTTTCTCTTCCCATGGCCAGTTTATATAGAAATTTTGGAGCTCTCTTCCCTCTCTTGGCCCAAGATTGATAATGACCCAAGAGTAGGACAAGAGATTCCTTTGTGGGATGTATGCCTCCTCAAGGTGGCTCAAATTTGGCTGTCCTTGACTGTAATTGACAACGAATCATCTTTACCAAGTGTGTCAAGTGGTCCTGGGTGGTGACTTTTCACCATCCCTAGGACCACACAGATGTCAAAGGATAGAGCGCGATGTGCGTAAAAAGCCTTTGTTGTTGGTGTGATGTTCGCCAATTTCTGGCTGAACCTTAGGAAATAATTAATTTTTTTTCCTTCACAATGTATTTCTGGTTGAAAATGTTTATTTTTATTATTTGCTTGAAATTTTCTAACATATTTTTCCTGTACGATTTTCTAGTGTTAACAATTATAATATTAATATTATTAAATTTAATAACTTTGGATTAATACAATATTAAATTTTTTTATATTATAATATATATGAATCTATCATGATATATATTAAATCTAGATATATATGGGACAAAAGAATAAAGACATAGAGTGATAGAGATGGAGAGATAGGGGGAGTGACAAGGGAGAGGCACAACTAAAAGGATAGTGGAGAAGAGAAATGAAGAGAGAGAGAGAGGGAGATGAGTGAGAGAGGCAGAGACTGGTAAGAGAGGGAGAGGGAGACATAAATATGGAGGGGGGGAGAGAAAGAAGGAGAAATGGAGGGAGATAGTGAGAGGATTGGAGAGAGAGAGGACGAGAGGGAGGAATTGAGAGAGAGGAGGAGAGACAGAGGGAGATAGAAGGAGAGACAGAGGGATAGAGAGATGGAGCTAGAGGGGGAGAGAGGGAGGGAAGAAGAAAGACATAGAGAGTGAGAAGTGGAGCGATAGTAGGAGTGACAAGGGAGAGATGGAGAGAGAGCGTATATGTTTGGGGGTGTGATAAAGAAACAAAGAAGAAGATATGGAGAGAAGGAGAGAGGAAGGGATATAGTAATAGAGTTGGAGGGTGAAGAGAGAGAGAGAGAGAGAGTGAGAGAGAGAGAGGTGGGAGAGGAAGGAAGAGAGAGGGGATGTCAGAGAGTGGAGAGAGGGAGGGAAAGAGATGGAGTTGAAGGGGGAGAGAGAGGGAGGTAATAAGAAAGAAATAGAGAGAGAAAGGTGGAGAGAGAGAGAGAGAGAGAGAGAGAGAGAGGGAGAGAGGACAACAGGAGGGAAGAGAGATAGAAGAAGGGAGAGGGAAAGAAGGGGAAGAGAGAGAGATAGGGAGAGGATGAGGGAGTGATAGATAGAAATATCGGAGAAAGATACTATATCTTGTGGGGGTGATATAGAGATACATAGGGAGATAGAGATATACTAGATGGAAGGTGAAGAGAGGGAAGACGAGAGAGATGGAGAGAGGGAGGGGGGGACAGATAGATTTATATATATGAAGTGAGAGAGCATGCGTGTTTGGGGGGGTGAGATAGAGAGACAAAGAAGGAGAGGTAAAGGGAGATATAGATATAGATGGAGAGGGAAGAGAGGGAAGAATATTTCTTGCACTAGATGCATTGATTTCAGTGTAGATGGTGATTTCTAATCCTATTTGATTTCTTGCACTAGATGCATTGATTTTAGTGTAGATGTTTATTTTTAATGATATTTGATTTCTCGCACTAGATGCATTTATTTAATGTAGATGATTTCTAATCTTATTTGATTGCTTGCACTAAATGAAATGATTTCAGTGTAGATGGTGATTTCTAATCCTATTTGATTGCTTGCACTAGATGTGTTAATTTCAATGTAGATGTTGATTTCTAATAATATTTGGTTGCTTGCACTAGATGCATTGATTTCAATGTAGATGATTTCTAATCCTATGTGATTTCTTGCACGAAATGCATTGATTTCAGTGTAGTTGGTGATTTCTAATCCTATTTGGTTTCTTACCCTAGATGCATTGAATTCAGTGTAGATGTTGGTTTCTAATCTTATTTTCTTACTTGCACTAGATGCATTTATTTGAGTGTAGATGTTGATTTCTAATGTTATTTGATTACTTGCATTAGATGCATTGATTTCAATGTATATGTTGCTTTATAATATTGTTTTATTGCTTGCATTAGATGCATTTCTTTCATTGTAGATGTTGATTTCTGATTTGATGTAATTGGATGTATGATGGTACATTAATTTTAAAGTGATTGGAATAACATTGTGCATTGATTTCAGTGTAAGCACAAAAAATTATTGACAATGTACATTGATTTTTGTGTTATAGTAATTCAACCTATTAATATTAGAGAGCAAGAGAGACAATGTATGTTGTTTACTACATCGACTTGAGCTAAAGATTTAAATTGTTTACGATTTCAATCGTCATTTTCATGTAATTGATATGAAAATATGAAAAAATTAACAAGGGGGACAATAAGAATAGTAGAAGAAAATAGTTTGAGATTGATCACAATGAAGACTATTTGTAATTGACTAGATTCTTATTATTCACATTTTCTATCATTCAACACTATGACATTGTCACTTTGCATTCAAAATTTTTATTTCATCATTTTTCATCATCAAATTTATTAAAAATATTTATCATCTCAACAAACTGAGGTAAATAAGCAAATTCAAATTTAAAATGACCAGATAAATATCAAACATATGTAGCATATTTAAAATTATTATAATAATATTAGATGTATTTACATATTATTGATAAAATTAATCATATGTTCGATAGGTTTTCCTTGATTGCACATGATTGAAACCATCCTAGATCCATCTTAACTATCGATATATCAAGTGCCGAGAGGGATGAAATCTCTCTAGGTGATTCCTCAAGTTGTGCACTAAAAAAAGAGGTTTGCACCTCGAGATATTTGATCCCTCTCAGTGCTTGATAGATTTGTAGTTAAGATGGATCTAGTTATAATTTAGAGTAATTTCAAGTGAGTATGGATATGTATCATAAGAAAAAAACATATATCATACATTACTGTATAAAATTTATTATAATCTAGAGTAATTTTCAAGTAAGAATGGATGCCTATGAGATCTATCTATATTTTATATTTTTATATTTTTATTTTTAGGAAAGATACTATATTTTATATTATTGTATTTTTATTTTTAAGAGAAATATCATATTGTCATTAGGAATAGTATTTGGTTTTTATTTATGTGACTAAAGTTAAATTTTACTAAAAATACATGATCTTATTAGAGGTAGTCTCGTCAATCATCACAAAGAATATTGTGTTTTTTTCAAATATTATCATGGTTGAACTATTTTTTGGTTTTGGAGTAAAAACTAAATCTGTTTTTGATTCAGTAAGAGCTTGTTATACTTAAATGTAAGGAAATAGTGTAATGACCCAAATATCCAAATGCATATGGAAAGAGTGAAAATCTACCTTAATTATTGACCACCATTGGGTTATTTCAAGTGATGTGGTTGTCCTTGAACAATGGTAATGAGCTGCCTAGATAATGGGGAATGATGGTTGTACTCATTGTCAATTGACAACTGAGTTATGCTAGGTTTTGTCATCTTAGAAAAAAGAGATATAATATTTTGTTGGAATCATGATTTCCATTACACCAAAAGCCGCAGGTGTTAGTAAACAGACACATCACTAGAGTTAACAAATCCATGAGAGGCAGTTAAGAAAATGTCACGAAACACAGAGGGAGATTTGGTTTATCCATTGTCCAACAATCTCCCGCTAGTGCGAGTTAGGTTTGATTCGAACTCGAGACCTTTGGATCTTATACCACTTGTTGGAATCATGATTTCCATTACACCAAAACCTGCAGCTGTTAGTAAATGGGCGCATCACCAAAATTAACGGATCCATGAGAGGCAGTTCAGCACATGTCAGGAAAATCATGGGGAGTGTTAGTTTATCCAATGTCCAACATATTTTAATACAGAAATAGCTATGGTGTACTTAATATGCTTAGTGAGCGTCTAATGTCACGTACCTGGTACGGTATAATGATAATGTGACACATTATGTTAGTGACAATGCTATCTTAATGTTGTGATGCTTATACATTGGTGTCATATGACCACCTCAAGAATAACCATAACCTGGTGCATAAATTCTCTGTTACTTCAAACCATATAAATCATTTATCTATAAGGATGCATATTGTGCAGTTGGTCCTCCTATACTTGGAGGGAAATGTAGAATTAAATTTTACTTGGGAAATTTGGGACTTCATCAAATAATAAAGCAAAAGCCTTACCATTATGGAAAGACCTCTTCATCCTTAATCATAAAGGATTTCAATCAGGGTATGGTGGTAGGATACTTAGATTTAGCCCTAGATTTAGAAATTTGACATGTGGAATTTGATCGTCATTAGTAAAAATGACCCTTGTTATTTCAATTGGAGTGAAGCTAATATGTATCATATGCTAGTGATAGTGATGGTTGGCATTGTTGAGATAATGCCTTATAAGGAGGTTGATTAGTTGGGGCATTTGGAGATATATGCAATAGCATGAAACAATGATCTAGTAAGAATTTGTGGACTTCCTTCTCCATTGTTGTAATCTTGCAAATTGTATTCCACTATGATGGTCAATTTGCATGACATCTTTGACTTTTCCACCTACTAATAAACATTAGGAATGCAACTCCAATACAACAAGATTATGAGATCCTTCAATCCATGCCAAATACATCACTCTCTACAAAAGAATGTAAGGCCTTTGATGGGTACATACACCTTTTTGCAACAAAATTTTGTTCTTGCAATATAGTACAAAAATGCTTCAAACATTGGACAAGTAGATAGCATGCTACATCATAAAATTTCTTAGCTTTGGTGTCTCCAAGGAAGATGTTAACCACCCATTAGACCAAATTTTTTTTATGTATTTGGAAACAAGCTATGTTGATATGCATTTTTTTTTTTTTTTTTTTTAATCGAAAAAGTGTTGGTTAAGAGAGCACTAGAAAATGTCACCTAATTTGCCTACCCACAAAGGTTGAGCCCTAGAAGTGTTGGTTAAGAGAGCACTAGAAAATCTCACCTAATTTGCCTACCCAAAAGGGTTGAGCCCTCTAATATTTCCATTAGCCAACCATTGGACCAAATCAAACAATCAAACCCATCATAAAACTTTAGCATCAAGCTAAAAACAAATTCTACATAAAGTCTAGACTATGCATAAATAAAAAATTTAAATAACAAACTTTAACCTTGACAACAATATCATTCATTGAATCATTAACAAGATTGAGATATCATCCTCCTTAATTAAACATTTTACAAACATAAAGACTTGAAACTTAAAAGAAAAAGAAAAATCACATTTAGATACAATGTGAAATTCACACATTTCAAGTATATCAATAAATTTCTTCCCTACATCTTTTCCATGACTACATACTGTGCACTCCCGAGAATATATACTTTTGTATAGCAGTGCACACCAAATTTCATGGACTCTGATTTCTTATAATACTTCTAATGATGTCCATTTAGGACTCATTTGCTAATATATTAACATAAAACTATTATGAAAAACAAACACTTGAGACGACTTCAGACTTAGTTATCGTGATGCCTACAGATTCCGCTATGAACGCTTCGCTATATTAACAGGAAAGAGGAATCCAACAGCTCTCCAACCAACCCACATCATTCTTTCTTCGCCCTTTGCTCTTTTCAGAGGTTCCAAGAGTCCCGCCCGCCATGGCTCGCGTCCTTGCCATTGTTCTGAGCACTTTGTTAGCGCTGGCACTTGGTTTTAGTTAAGGGTAATCACTATCATTATCATTTTATTTTTTAATTTAGATATGTTTTTTTTTATATATTTAATTTTTATATTTTATTAAAATATTACACTTTTATTATAATTGTTTATAAATAAATTTATATAATTGAAGTATATATGAAATAAAGTTTAAATAGAAAGTTAACATATACACATTCAAAAATAATAAAATGAAAATCCACCGAATGTAAAATAGAGGGTGATAGGGTGTATTGTTAAGTCACTCGTACTTTGTGATGTGAAGGTCACTTCGTGAGCAAATATTCAACATGAGTAGCTGATTTTGAAGACTTAGATGTCCATATGTTTCTCAAGCCACAAGTCAAACCCGATGTAATCTCTAATGACCTCGAACCATTTGAAAAACAACAAAAATAATAAATGACAATAACTTCTATTATAATTTTTTATGAATATATAAATGTATCTAATTTAAGTTTGTATGGTATAAATAAAAAATTAAGATAAAATAGACAAATAAAAATGAAAAATATTATTTAAAATCGTATGTAAACACCTTAGATCTATCTTAACTCTAGATCTATCATGCCATGTGTTTATCACCCTAGTAATTTCTCCAAGTTGTGGGCTTTTGTTTTTTAGTTTAAGAAAACTAGGGGTAACCACAAACCTACTTCAAATCCTAGGATCTAGCCTTCCTAGAATTCCGAGAGGGCTCTCTCTTTAAGATTTATCTTTGTTTTGATTTTATGTTTTAGGCTAGTTATGATAGTTCAATTTGGTTTTGGTTTTGAATTGTTTTGGTGGGAAAAAATCACTTAAAGGTAAACTAGGGAGAAATCTACTTGACCATTGGGCTAGTCGAGTCTAAGTCTAGATAGCAGTACTAGAAGGAAAGGCCAAAAGGATGAAAATATATTTAGGGAAATATAGATAACCCTCAGAGCTTTGGGTAAAAGGTTTTTGATGAAATGGTGTAGTCGGGACAAAGGGCAATGAAGGATCCTTTGATCCGGACAATAGAGGAAGGAGGCAGAAGTCAAATGGGAGTAGGAGTAGTTAAGAATTCCTAGCACCGGAAATCAGTTGAAAACATTTAAATGGTAACTTAGTTAAGACAAGGAGCCATAAGCTTGTCCTGAAGTAATATTCCTAATTACTCATTAATAAATAACAAACACATAATGAAATGAATGGAACTCAGAAAGTAAACAATGACAAGATAGATGCACTTTACTCTTTAACTTATCATGAGAATCCTGAATTATGATGTCCAATTAGCTTTGTCCAGTCTTCTACTTTCGAAATCAACACATGTAAGCCTCCAATGTATTAAAAAAAATCTATAGTAATCTTAGCAATTTTATTCCACCCTAAACACTTCGAAGGCTGAAGTATTTATACAAAATATTGTTTACAAAATATCCTAGAGAGATCTAGGAATAACTCTAGGAAATATAAAATATCTTTACATATAAAGAGGGACAGCTGCTTAACAGTTTAACTAGTTGTCCTCTTATCCAAAAAATATAGAACAACTTAAACTAATCAAGGAGCCTTTACTGGCTAGTTGTCTTGCTTGCTAGCATATTGGAAAATATCTTTATTGGAGTTTTTTTTACTGACACTCTTCCTCCTGATACACTTTCACGCTATACTTTTATCCTGATACACTTTGACTTTGTTTATTTACTCTTTTACTGCTGTAAAAAGAAAACTGCCAGCAGTAAAAAAAAATCAGTTGACTGTTTCTAAAGTAGTTTTCTTCACTGTTCTGCCCTTTCACTGCTACATTAAATCTGTAAAAGCCTGCCATTGTTCTGCATTTAGTATTTTTACACTTTTGAGTTTCCTGAAATTTTCATCAGCATCTATGTATTTCGAAAAATTAGGCTTAAAAACAAATAGATGTTGGATCTCATTTTGAATAAAAAACAAGTCTTCAATATATTGAAGAATGACCTTTCCTGTGGGAGAGCCCTATGGCAGTGGCTTGTTGATCTGTTCTTTAGCATAATCCCTTATCTTCTTGTCATAATCTTTTTGGGCAATTAGTTCATCATTGCAGATATGAATATCTGGAAGACCGGTTTGTCTCAGCATAGTGTATTTTGCTAAAAAAAATTTATAGAAATATTCATGGCATCACATTTTTCCTTTAAATTGTTCATTGGATTTTTCTTTGTCAGAACCTTCCTGATCTGCAAAATAGTCTCTGTGCTATCCTGTACCTTTAATTCTTCTAGCTCTGTTCTATTTTTACTGTTCAAGAAAGTGATTAGCTTTAATGCTTGTGTTGGTTTATCTACTAACTCTTCTGTTGTCTTTTATATTTCCACTTGTGCTGCTAGAAGTAAATCTCTCTGTTCATAAATAATTTGAATTGAAGGCCATTGAAGATGAATGGCATGAATTATATTTTTCCAAAGGTAATTTCTTATGTAAGAAATTTGTGCAGTGAAACTCAAGTCTTTTTGAAGGCTTTTGATTTTCTCTTTAAGTCTTTTGGCCTTTTGTTCATAACTATTAGCATTGATTAATGTTGCTTTGTTGGAAACTTCCATATTCTGAATCATCTTTTTCAAACTGTTAATTTCATTGTTTTTTATTGATAATTCCTCCATAGCTTTTACTATTTGCCCTGCATCATCTGTTTGTTGTACCTGTGTGGTTGAAGAATCTGTTGCTGATGTTGTAGTTGAATGCACTGGCACTGCAGTTGCCAATGGCACATTAGGTGCTAATTTTTCTCCCAAAGTGGAGGCCACAACTGTAGTGATTATAGGTATAACTATAGGGACCACTAGAACATTATTTTCTTTCATTGTTTCTTTTTCCTTTACTAATTGATCTAATTGTGTTTCCATTTCTTTTATTTGAGCAGTTAGCTTAAGAATCAACTGCATCATTTCTTCTTTCTCAGTCTGTTCCTGAAGAATTTATTTAGTTTGAGGGTGCTCACTTTGAGGAAGCTTCAGTTGTTTCCTCAAAGTTGCAATTTCCTCATTTTTCTTTTTAATCAATATTTCTGCTGTTGGAACATCTGAAGGATCAACTCCCACCTGCAAAACTAAGTCTTCTAAGGCTTTTATCCTTAAATCTTTAGCATACAAAGAGCCTTTGTCAAGTTTCATTTGGTCCTGCATGTTGATAATGGTATTCTGCAAATTAGTGGCACTCATAGCCTTTGTCACCACAGTTGAATATAGCATCTTAGAGCTATGTCTGTGGAATTCTATTTGATCAAGTTCATGCACATTTTCAGTATCTATTTCAAACTCAACCTTTTTGTAGTCTGCCACTGTCTTAGGTGTTGAAGTAGTTGGTTGTAGATATGACATGATCATTTTATTTGTGGAATAGTCAAATTTTGTAAGTAACCTATTCTAATTCCCTGGCTTCTTCTTTAAGAATTGAGAATAAATCTCACTTTTAATCTCTTCATTCTTTTGTTTGATTTGCTTATATCTTTCTTTGATGTCTAGGTATTTTTCCTCCATTGTGTGTGAGGAAGAGGCCTCCATGTTTTTCTGCCTTTCAATCATTTGAGTATCCTATTCACTTATTGTTTGATTTGTTTGTATATCTGCAAGAGTCTCTTTTATTATTACTGTAGCCTCATCATTGTTTACCTCAGGCTCATTTGTATCCTCAACATCAATGAATTTTTATTTTTCAATAGTAGTGAGCTTGGGCCTTTTTTTGTAGATGAACTTGAATTTAGTCTCTGTAGTAGTCTTTGCTGTGTAGGCTCCCTCATCTCTGCTTCTTTTGTTTGAATATTCTGGCTGTTTTGAAGCGCTATTATGGCAAGTGTGGTATCCATCTTTTGTGTTGGCTCTGCATTGATGACTGTATCTATCAATGTGTTTTCTACCCATTCTGTTTGATTTACAAATTTCTCAATATCAGGCTTGGGTTCATGTATGAAGGGAGGCAGCTTACATTTAACCCTTATACTACTGAGAAGACCTTGAGGGTCATAATTCCAAGGGAAAATTTTCTGAAAATTTAGCTCTAACAATATTTTGTCTATCTCTTTATCAGCTTCTTTGTTATTTACAATAAAAGGATGAATCTGATTTTTCAACTTGAACTAGGTCTTCTTTTTGGAAGCCATGAAGTTAATGGCATCAGAATTCAAAACTTGCCTTAAATATTCTAATGCAAATACTCTGATAGTCAAATACTTGGGAAATTTTTAAGGAAGTAAATTGGACCCAAAAATCCTCAATTCTGTATGTTGTTTATACAAATACCAATCTCCCATCTTGCATAGTTCTGATAATTGCAAGATTCTCTTGATGCCCTCACTTATCCTAGGTTGATCTGCTTTGTACAGTAAACTCATAGCTCGCTGGATGAACAAATCTGAAAAGTCTGAATAACTGAACTCATTTTCTTCTTTTCTCAACAAAGATGTCCAATAGATAATGGATAGAGGTTTACCTTCTACATCCATTTTTTGCAATGTTATTGGAAAATGATCAGCCTGTGAAAACAAAAACAAGTGGAATAAGTAGGAAGAGTATCTGAATACCCCTTCAGTGGGAAACTTGGTCAACTGATGATCGATAGAATCAACTATAAATATGTCATAGTCAAAGATTAGGAGGTTGACCAGGAGATAAAGTAGATAAAAAGCCATGGATGGATTCATCAGTGAATTCATCAGTGAAGTAACCTAGTATGAAAGATAACATTGAAATCACATGCCTATAACCCTCAGGAAACTTGGAAGTGGAGTAAGGAGGATTTAGCTTTGGAATGTCCACATGAGATGGCATAAAGTTCTGGAAAATCATAAATCTCTTAAGGAAATCCAATACCAAATATAATTGAGTTAATGCTTCAATGGATAGGGGGACTACCCTAGGGTCAAACTGTAGTTGCAACATTTCATTTATAGACTCTGCAGTGATAGAAAATAGAATTTCCCTGTCAGCATTCACAATTTCTCTCTGATCTGGTACATAGTACTTTTGGCACAATATTACCACGTCTTGACCAGGGTGTGTTACTGGGATTACATATTTGGGTAAATTTGTCTCCCAGATGGGCATGTCATCTTTATGTAGGAACTTTTCATAACACCAATTGTGAACTTCTAATAGGTTGAATTCTACCACAGGGTTTGCAATTTTATAATCCAAATCAGTCAAGGGGATGATTTCTTAATTAGGTACTGGTGGCTAAAGAGGACTAATAGACACAGTGGTTTTTGCAGTGAGTGCATGAGTGGATTTTAGGGCTTTTGCTACTTCAGACTTAGGAGGTTTGGATCTTCCAAGTTTGACAGGCCTAGATCCTCTAGCTTTAGGTGTCATTTGTTTCTTGGTCATTTTTAAATAACTAAAGCAAGATTAAACAGTTTGCAATAGTTGTATTTACTTAACAGAGGGTAATTGAGCAATCTAATAGGAAAAGATGATGACAATGGGTGCTTCAGTTCTCAATTAGGAATATGGGATGGGTAAAACTGGTTTAAGATAGAAAAAGAGGGTTTTCTAAATGACTAGGACTGTAAAAGAGACTTTTTAGGTAATTTTTAGGTTTTAAAACCTTTTCTAACTGTGGAATTGATTTTTAGGGGTTTAAAATGAAGATTTGACTTTAAAAAGAGGCTTTTCAGACAATAGAAATTTTTGGAGAAATTTTGCGAGGGTTTGCCCTGTGTTTTAAGTGTTTTCGGGAAAATTATATGTATGAATTATCTCTTTGAAGGTTAATAGGTTTAGTTGAAGGCTTAAACTATGAAATTTGCAGGCTAGATTTGGGAAAATACCTTTTTTGTAGGTATTTTGACTTCTTGAAAGGTTCTGAGAAGATTTTTGGATGATTCTGAGCTTGGTCCGGCTTACTAGTGCATCAAATGGCTTACCCAGTCTTCAAATGAGAAATCAGTGGTCAAATCCGGGTTTTGAATGAAAAATTAGTAAACAGGGTTTTGAAAGGGCTAAATACAGTCAGTAGGAGCTTTTTTCACAGTTCGGAATGCGGGAATGGCATTGAAAAAATAGTATAATAAAGGTTTTAAACCTTTGTTATAAATCTTCATTGTAATAAATACCAGTCATATCGAGCGGCGGGATGGTTTCTGTTTTCGAATATGAAAACAGGAAATGGTTTTCGCGTTCGTAATGGGCAGTAAATGGTTTTAACCAAATCGAACACGATGCAATAGGAACGTGACATGTTACTAAGGGTGGATTCATGAAAACAACCTATTTCGGCGCTCATTTGAGCTTTGAGCCATCGTTTGGTTTATGAGTGCGAAATGCATCGTGAGCCATTAGATCTGGAGCATGGGAGCGAAGGGTCGGGATTAAAAGGAAAGTTGCAGTCAAAATGGTGGTGGGACCGGGGTACTTTATTAAGCATCGGGCGATGGGTTATATAATAAAACCTTTATGTATTTTCATTTTAACCAAAGTTTTTATCAAAAGGTTTTATGTATAGATGGGGTCAATAGATGTTTTTCGAAATGGTTTTAAATGATGGTATTATATATAAATAGAGTTCATACATATATATAAAAGTGCATGAGGCGGGTTTATGGAGTTAACTAGGGTTAAGCTATGTATAGCATGAGGCTAATACATATTTGAAAGCCAATGCAAAACATCGTATAAGCTTTAGTTCTTTCACAAATAAACCTTGGGTTATTAGTTTAATGTGGGGATAGGAACATTTATTTACAAAATATTATATAGTTTATTAAACCATGAGGGCTTAATAACTATAGGGGGCGGGGTATTTAGTTAAAGGTAGTTTTAGACCAAAGGGGTATAATTTGGGATTTTATTTCAGCACGTGGATAATAATTTTGGCCTAAAATCTTATAATAGTGGGTTTAAAAAGGGTATTAATATAAAAGGGAATTATATTAATAGGAAAAGGTCATTTTTAGGGATTTAATATATAAATTAGAAGTTAATATGACAAGGGACAATGAAATACACCAAAATACAATTACATGACTAAGTAAAGTTAAAATATCAAAGAAAAGCTTTTATCATTTATAATTTCACCACTTTTACTTAAGATATAATGTTTTTGAGGGTTTTTATGCTATACATGATGGAGGGAGTTAATCAAATGGGGAATTTCATATTTCATTAAGCAAAAAAGGTGCTTACTTATGAAATTGAATAGTAATGAGTGTATGAAAGGTAAATGATGATAATTAGGGATTTAATATAGGAATTCAACACCTTTAACTTATCAGTCATTGAGCCTTGGGTCCGGTCCCAACAAAAGTCAGAGAAATGCTCTGACCCTCTTTGACTGAAATTCTAGAATGCAGAATAACTATAGGGGAGGGGAAATTAGTGATTATTTGCTCAGTGATGAATATTTACATGATTTTCCCACTTTTTTCTACCTAACCAACTTTAATCTAACATTTTTTTCTTCCATTTTGGAGGTGCATTTGAGCTAGTGACCTTGAACATTCATTATTTAAAATACATAAAAACTATTTAAATCTACCTTATATCATTTGGTGAGATTAAGGCCCGATGAGCTTTGCTTTATTCTCACCTATCTCTTTTAATTAGTCGAATTAAAAACTGTCCGGCTAATCTTTATTCACTATTCTACAACAATAAAATTGAAATCATGACAAGTCAAGTTTAAGCAGTTCAACTCATCATGGATTATGGCATTTGTTGACACTCTGTCATAATCATTCATAACAAAGTAAAAAGTAGTGGCATTTGAATTTGCACACTTTCATGTTTTATTTATTTTTTATTTGGGGTATATTATTTTTTCTAAGTCCTTTGATTTTTCTTTAAGGACTTTACCCTCTTTTTTATTTTCTATTTTTTTATTTTTTACAAAATATGGGAAAAAAACTTGCAAAAAGTAAGGTATGTACGTATTTTTACATGAATATCATAATTCAATTCGAAATTATGAATCCTATACTTATAGGTTTTAACACCATGAGAGATCAAATCTCTCAAAATACAAACTTCATTTTTAAGTGTAAAAGAGATTTGATCATAAATCTAGTTTAGTTTAATTATCTCTTTTAAATATGTTTTTTTCTACCAAAAAACCGTAAAGCAATACCATGGATTCTCGTAAACATAAAATTCAAAAATAATCTTAACTTCTTAATATTATTTTTAATATTTTATTAGTCTCTCTCCCAATATCTAACTTAACCTTTATGATCTCTCCCTCATTATCAAATTTAACATTTAAGAACAACATCCCCATTGTGCAAACAACTTAATATTTTAAAAAGCTCATAAATTTTATAATAAACTTAAAATGAGTTTCAATAAAAATCTAAACCAATTTTCTACTTTTCAATTTCCTATGATTTTATAAATTTTATAAACTGAATTTTAATAAAATTTTAAACAAATTCGGTAATAAAATTAGTATTTGTGTTTAACTGGTTAATATTTAACTTCAAATTTGAGAACCTTTCAGATAAATTAGCCCGGAATGAAATTCGAATAACTTCGAATTTAATTAATTTTGTTTGCCTAATCCGGTTTAAGAAGGGGTTTACGTAGCTCTTAATCGGTTGAAACGTTAGGAGTATAATATTTTTGCCAAAAGCGAGAAAATAATATTTTTGGGGATTTCTCTATGCCCGTGGACAGGTTATAATGGCCTGTGAATCCTCACAGCGGCCAATATGAACCAGTTGACACGTTTATTTTCGCTTTACTAAAACAAAGCTTAGCCCTTCATTTTTCATTCGAGAGATCACCTTTGTCGGCTAGAAAACTAGGGAAAGTTGGGAGATTTTTTTATTATCAATATAGTTAATTTTGGGGTTTAGTTTTGAGAAAGTGTTCCAGTGATTAGATAGGGAGATTCAGTCTTTACTGGTCATGTGGTCTAATCCTACTAAGCTTACAAAGGAATTAATAAGCCTACAAATCAAACTAAACCTAGAGGTGAGCTTGCAAAGGTATATACAGCAAAGGCCCCAAGAAGATTCAACCATGTTTTTGTACTTCAGAAGTTGACCAAACTAGGATCTTTAATTAGGCCCTTAAGTTCCATTTAATCAACATAGGGAGAATGGATATGTGACTACTATAAGATTCAACCTTGTCTTTGTATTTCATAAGTTGGCACCAAACTAGGATCTTTAATTAGGCCCTTGAGTTCCATTTAATAGTCGAGGTGATAAAACTAGCTAAAATAACACATATATTAAACACACTCATATATATTATACACAAATGGTGTATGTGTAAACACACTCACACACACAGATTTACATTCATATTACTCTATTAAATAGAGTTTTTGAGATCCAACTTATTCCTAAGTTAGAGAGAGAGATTGAGCGAATTTCTCAACCATCACAAACCAATTTCTCAAATATGGAATGTAAGCATTAAATCCAACATCCCCCCTTAATGATTACATTACATGAATTTATTGAATTCACTCATAAATAACAAAATAATCAAGCTTATCAGTAGATGCTCCATCAAGTTGCCTCATAACCCTCGGAAAGGTGTAGTTGGCAAGTTGGATTCCCGAGTTCGCTTCCTCAACTCCCGAATCAAGGACCTCCCGAAGTCAATTACTGAACAGCATCCCAATCTGTCACATAACCTCATTAGGAGACCACTTCCACGTCTACCACTAACGAGGGATCTTTCCCTAGATCCGCAACTGCCATGCTATCTGGACAACCATCCATATTGAGCCTTACTGCCACTTGATCTCTTCAAAAACAATTGATTGCATTTTGCAATTGCTGAACTCCTAGTCATTCTATGGACGAGCTCCCATCCACCGCGATACATGGGTGCCAACCACTGTACTCACCAGTTATCTAGAAAAGCCGTCTAGATACAGAATGTATCTAGAATCAATGTTACAAAATGACCTTTTTATCTGATTTTAAAAAAATATATATATATATATATATATATATATATATATATATATATATATATATTCAATAAGTAGAATAAAACACACAGGCTATGCCCAAAAAAGACACATATCTAGTTCCCACATAATGCAGCCTTGGAATTGCGTAGAACAAAAGCAAGCTTCCAAAAGTGACTTGATACTGTGACCTCGCTGACCAGAAAAATTGTATCGAGCTGAAAGAACGATGTGCAGCCTACAGAGAATTCTTTTCAGAATCTTTCTGCCTCGTGAAATAATATTACATTATTGCTGGCCACGAGAATCATCACATCCATAGGTAGCGTTAGTAACAGCATTTAATGTGGCCGTTCAATATTTCAGCCATGAGTGATTCAGCAGAAAGAACATGTGCACGCTCATGATTATCATAGGTCGCTTCAATCTGCCAAGCCGTTGGGCATTAAGCCTAATGGGCACATGCAGTCAATTAATAACATTTATAATGCAATTATCTTTACAGAAAAAAAATCAACACTATCGTGTTGAGGACCTATTGGATTTAAAAAATGAGCAATTTGATGTTCATAACAGAAATAATGAGTTGGTTGCAATTGATGTTGACAACACCAACAACCACCTAATTTCTTGTTCTCAGCGCTCGATTAATTACACCAATGACAGGTTAGATAAAAAAACTACTTAATCACGAAGATCGAGATCTTCACAGAAATCTTTGACCACTATTGCGAACTGCATCGCAACGCAGAATGATGCCCAGTAGCCAAGACAAGTCAGAACAAGCCGTTTCCTACAGCAGGTTACTCGAAACACTAGAAGATAACAATCTAATGTTACCACCTTCCACGCTGAGGCTTCTTTGTTCTTCTGGGCTCTATGCTACACACAATGCAGGAAATCAATTTACACTCTTATTCTCCAAGGACTTAGCCTCACAACACACAGGCCTCTGATCCTGTGCTCTGATACCATGATAGAAATAGCTAAAAATCACACAATTACTAAACACACTCATATATTATACACAAATGGTGTATGTGTAAACACACTCACACACTGATTACATTCAGATTACTCTATTAAATAGAGTTTCTGAGATCCAACTTATTCCTAATTTAGAAAGAGAGGTTGAGAGAATTTCTCAACCATCACAAACCAACTTCTCAAATATGGAATGTAAGCATTAACTTCAACATAGGGAGAATGGATATGTGACTCTGCAACACTTTAGTTAGAGGGTAATTGAGGAAGCATTTATCTTCTGGGGATTTTTATGAAATGAAGTTGCAAAGTTCTTTTAAAAAATATAAATAGATTTATATTATTAAATATTTAATGTATTTTTAGTTGGTGAAGTTTAGAAATTTCTAAGCTTAATTCAAAGGGAGTGAAGGAGAATTGACCCCGTGACTTCTTAATGGAAAAGTGCTTTAGCAACTGGACAGCAATTAAACTAACCCTCAAGACTAATATCTATTTATTTATTTATTTTTATTTGTTTTGCTCGCCAACCTACATTAAAGAGTATTTTAATATTTGTTGGTTTTGTTGGAATCGCAAATTTGAGTTGAGAAATATGTATAATCCAAATGTTCCAAATTTTTTTAAAGAACTGAATGCATTTATACATTAAAAAACACATTTTAAATAACACATTTTATTGATTGAAGAATTATATTATTTTCAATAAAACTAGAAAATTTAATAATTTATTAGAATTGTAACATTGTTTATAAAATTATTAATTTGGTTGTGAGGTGTTATTAGAGGAAGGATTATAGTTATTTTCAAACAATTTGGAAATTCATAATTTGTTTCAATTATCAATTTTAATATATTATTTGATTTTTGTTTAAAAAAAAAAACCTTTTAAAATACCAGATTTTTCCTTGTTTTAAAAAAGAGTTTCATATGCTATAAACTTTGTTGTGGTGTTGTTGATGGAGGGCATATACCTATTCCCTAGGTTTAAAAATTTATAAAAAAATCATTTTTTTTTAATATGTTAAATTATTGCACTCAAGGTGCTCTTTAACTTAGTATGATATAAGTTAGATATAGAAATGTTGTAAAAACATTTTGATTTGAAGAAAATAAAATAAATAAAATACAATTAAAAAACACATTTTAAATGGTTTGATATAATATTAAGTTATTATGATAAAAATATATATTTTAATTAAAATGATTTAGGATTTATTTATTGTATTTAATTTTAGTTATTTATTTATATTTTTTTTGGAAGTTGAATTTTGATATATATTTTACTATGATATTGTTTTTATAGTAAAATTATAATTACAAAAATTTCAAAAATGCTAGGTTCTTGGTGAATCTGAAACTGATTGATATGTAATTTTGCTATTTTAATGAATATGAATCGGTTTAATTTTTTTATTATCAATAATTAAATATATTTACAATTTTCCTTGAAGGTCTTAGTATACTAATTTTTTAATGGTCAATTCTATTATAAAGAAACAGGGAATTATATCAGCAATTTTAATTTTAAGAGTCATAAACTTGTAAATCAGAAGTTTTATCAAGAAGATTTCAGAAAATAAAAAGAACGTTGCTTTAAAATGAATTCAACTGGAGAACAATATACAGAGTTTTAGTTACATAGCTAAACAGTTGTCTTGCACAGGTTGCTGGAGGCAAGGATGTCATATTCAATTGTTGCCTGTGTTTTGTTGGGTTGACAACCTTCGTAGATAAGGGGCATGCCATTGTAGTACAAACATTTATTGCACCCACGTGGCTTCATCTAAATTTCTTATAATACGAAATTATGTTTAGTTTTTATATTTTATTACTGATCACACCTTCCATTTTTAATTATTGATGGTCTCCATCAACACTTCCATGGGTTTCACTGACTATGACAATGTGCTAAACTAGTTCCCTAGTTCATTTTTCTCAATGCTCTAGGTTATATGTAAGTAGAATATCAGTTCACTGGAGATCTAGGATACCATGATATTATTTCCAATCCAGCCCCAACATTTAGTAGATGTAAGTAGGGGAAGTATTAAAATCTGTGAACCTATTTCAGAGAAATATGGATGGAAAGAGTTGAACATGCTTGATAGAAGTAAAAAATGACAACCAAACAAAGCAAGAATGATGACTAGGTCATTAGAAAAGACACTGTAAAAAATCAAAGTTCGAAACAAGAGAAACTAAAAAAAAACGATACTGTGGAACAATATATAATTTTACAATGCACTCATGCCATGATGTTTGTTTGATACTGTGGAAAAATATATAATTTTACAATGCACTCATGCCATGATGTTTGTTTGTTAGTTTGTTAGGTTCATGTTTGTTTGATACTGTGGAAAAATATATAATTTTACAATGCACTCATGCCATGATGTTTGTTTGTTAGGTTTCATCAGGGCTTACCTTGATCACACAAGCTGAAATGAAGTTGGAACTGATAAAGTATATTGAACAATGTTTTGCAGAGTTTGCTGACATATCATGGGAGGAATTCCATGGACAATATTTGGGTGCTTCACAGAACTGTTCGGCTACCTACAGTAATCATAAGTTGACCTATGCCAAGCCTCCTGTGAATGTAATACAATTATACTCTTAATGATACTAAATAAACTCAGTGCAAGTAATGAAAGTCTTCAAAGCCTCTTTGTGTTTGTATCTCAGTCTTACTTACTTTGTGTAGACATACAAAACATACAATTTTTTTTAGAATGGTCTAATCCTGCATGAATTTCATGCCTATTTTTAGGCAAGCTATTTCTTTAGGAAATAATTTCACCCTATGGGACAAACATATAAGCATATAAAGGAATTTCAAGATATTGGTGAATACAAAATATCATATTTTTTTGCAGAAGAAGGTTAATAAAATGTTATTGTGCCTAGATACATCCTTTCAATTATGTATTAGATGATTGGATTAATATTCTCTCTTCTTTCTTTGGCAACTGTAATGTGATGAATAGTAAAAGTATTTAAGTGTTTTTTTTAATATTTTAATATATGTTATTGCTTGATTGGACTGTTGCGCTAACAGAAAGACTGGAGAGAAGAAGGAATAGTGAGTTCTGTAAAAGACCAAGCCAGTTGTGGATCTGTTGGACATTCAGGTAGATGCTCAACTTGAATATTTTAATTCCTTTTTATAAATCAAGCTAATGATTCAGAAACAATTAAATTTTATGGTCCACTGAGAACTCTAGTAGACCAAAATCAAGTTTACAACTTGGTTGAATATTGCAGCACTACTGGAGCACTAGAGGCTGCCTATACTCAGGCTACAGGAAAGAGTGTCATCCTGTCTGAACAACAGCTGGTTGATTGTGCTAGAGCATTTAACAATTTTGGTTGCAGTGGTGGTCTGCCATCCCAAGCATTTGAGTATATCAAATACAATGGAGGGCTTGACACTGAGGAAGCTTATCCTTACATAGCTAAAGATGGTGTTTGTAAATATGATGCAACCAATGTCGGTGTAAAGGTTGCTGATAGTGTCAACATCAGTTTGGTAACTTCTGTTTCCCTCATCAGATTTGCCTTCGTTGCTGAGAATGTAACTTTGCTTTACATTTTGTTCAAACTTTCTATTTGCTGATATATGCAACTATTTCAATTAATACATTGGTGAAGTAAATGAATTCTATGATGTATAGGGGGCAGAAGATGAACTCAAAGCTGCTATGGGTCTAGTTCGCCCTGTTAGGGTGGCATTCAATGTTATTCATGAATTTCAATTTTACAACAATGGAGTCTTCACCAACCCAACAACCCAACTTCTGGTCAAAGCCCAATGGTATGGGGAAATTCATCGCAAATGATTATTATTATTATTATTATTTAATTCAAAAGAATTATTCTAAACAAAAATATAGTTCTAGATTCAAATTTAGAGAAAACTGAATTCATTGAAGTTGATTTTCCATTGTTTTATTTTATTGAAACATAGGCACAGGATGATCAACTTTTACCATGGTTAAGTTTATAATCCTGATGTGAAATCCTTGATCTAAATAAAGGATGTCCCAAGCATTTGTGGACTGTCTTTGTGTTTAAAACTTCCCAATTTCATGGGCCGTGAGGCTTTCATGAAATGCTTGTGAGGGCACTGTCTGTGAAAGAATTAAAGTTGGTGTGAAATTTATTTTCAGGATGTCAATCATGTAGTCTTCGCCATTGGGTATGGTGTTAGTAAGGAAGAGACTCCATACTAGATCATGAAGAATTCCTGGGGGAAGTGCTGGGGTGTTGATGGATTCTTCAAGATAGAGATGGGGAAGAATATGTGTGGTAAGTTATTTTATGCTATTTTTGTTTATATATTGTATTTTTTTTGTTCAAAAATTTGCATCTTAAGGCTTTGCACATGAAAAGAAAAATGTGATAACACAATTTTGGATTGTGTTTCTCCGGGTGTTGCAACTTGTGCTTCATACGTATCTTAGAAACTTGAGTAGTAAATATGTATTGTTCAAGGTTTGAAAAGGTAGGAGGTACAAAAGAAAGAAAAATTGGACATTCAAGGTTATGAAGTAATGCATAACATATGTAATATCCAAATTATGTGTGGAAGTTTCAGAGAGCCATGACTGTTTTTGTATATTTTATATCAAGACTGTTTAGTTATTAGTAATCATATGATTAAGTTCCATATCGTTGAAAGAAAATGCAAAGAATACATGTTTTGGATTTGGACACTGTTAATTTTGATATATTCTAAGTGATGGAGGAATAGTTTGAATCAGTCTATTATGAACGATGCACCTTGGAAAATGTGACTCACCAAAAATAATCGCATCTTGGCTGAGAGATGTGACTCACCACATTATATAAACTTAATGTCAGTAGTAATATGGGAGTATTTCCTCTTACACCCGAAGGTGGAGCGGAGGGGAGGGAAGGTGGAGGGGAGGTGAGGGCTGTCCAATCTTCCTTAGTCACGACCTTTGCTTCCCGGGGGCTCACGAGGCATTCCAAGTAAAAAAAAAAAATGTTTTTCATTATTTTTTAATTTGTTATTTATTCTTAATATTAAAAAAATTGAATTATTTATATATTAATTTTTTTTTAATGTTTTTTTAATGTATATTTTAAAATTTAAATTTATTTTAAAGTTTTGGCCATTTTTCAATTTGTTTGGTAAATTGTTTTTTTTTTTAAATTATAGTTTTTTTTTTTTTTAAATTGACTTTTATTATTAATTTCTATCATTAATGTTTATAGAAAGCTATGAAAATCTTTCAATCTCTTGGTTTGTTGACCAGATCTAAATTACCAAAATAACAATACTACAAAATAGACATATTTACAAACCATAGCCTAAATGGCCATACATGCCCATAAAAAAAAATACAAAACAAGCAAAATACCAACTTTCATATCAATCTTCAGAAGGAAATGTAGCCTGGTTGCCTGGTTGTCAGGTATTATCCTAGGCAAAGGAGGAGGGCAGTAATCACATTTGAGATGTTGTTCCAAATGTACCAGCTAGGTTTTCAGTCTTATCCTAGGCAAAGGAGGAGGTTGATCACATTTGAGATATTGTTCCAACAAGCCTAGGTTTTCGTGTGCTCCAATTTTTAAATTTTTACTAATATTTTAATTTTTGGAAAGTTTGTTTTATTTTTTATTATATATATATAAAATTTTGTTTTCTTATTTTTTATTTTTTATTTTAAGATGCTTACATTGTTTTTATTATTTATTTATTTTTATTTATTTTTCTAATTTTTTTCAATTTTTGTTTTAAATGTTTTTTTTCCCAATTTTTTTTTTCACTTAATTATTTTTGAAAAACAAATACCTTCATATGTTATCATATTTAGACATATAATTCATAAAAAATTCATAAAATTTGTTATTTTTTCAACATTATTTATTCAATTTTTTTCATAAATATATCTTATTTAAGATTTATTTTTAGGGAAAAAGTCCCAAAATACTTATTTTTTTAACTATGATTATATGCAAAATGTGTATTTTTTGTCAAATGTTTGAAATTATATTATTAGTAACAATTATTTAATGTGTATTGAAGTATTAATTAACAGTTTTGAAGAATCAAACTTAGATTCTTTCTCCTTTCTTAAGGTCCGATAGAATGCATTGGTCGTAACGGACGTTAATCATCATCATCAATATATAAAAAATTCTAACGTCAAAATATTAATTTTGTTTAACTTTGCAAGAAAAACAAAAATTTCTTTATAAAAAAAACATTGCAAAGAAAAACAAAAAACTCAATCGTGAAAAATCCTTGAAAATAAACATCTCTAGATGAAAAATAAGAAGAGGAATAAGAAAACTTGAAAAATGATTAAATTTCCAACATTTAAAAAAAATTGTGCATAGTTCGGACATAAGAAAATTTAAAGTGTAAAAGATATGCCCCCGAAAAAAATTGATGATGCATCAACACTTTTCAAAATTCACATGAAAATCACCAACATTTAAAAAGAAAAACAAAAAACTCAATCATAAAAAATACTTAAAAAATAAACATTTCTGGATGAAAAATAAGAAGAAGAATAAGACAGCTTGAAAAATGGTTAAATAACCAACATTTAAAAAAAATTGTGCATAGTTCGGACATAAGAAAATTTAAAGTGTAAAAGATATGCCCCTGGAAAAAAATAAAAATTGATGATGCATCAAAACTTTTCAAAATCCGCATGAAAATCACTAACATTTAAAGAAAAAAATATCCATACTTAATACATAAGAAAATTTGAAGTGTAAAAATAAGCCCAAAAAAAGGGTTGATGTTGTATCAACACTTTTCAAAATTAGCATGAAAATCACTACTATTTAAAAAAACAATATGCATACTTAATGCTTAATAAAATTTAAAGTGTCAAAAATATGCTAAAAAAGATGTATTTTGAATCAACACTTTTCAAAATCGAATAATTTTTGCAACCTCTAAAAAAGTGAAGACTCGTTACAATTCTAGTTTGATTAGTAATGTTTTGTATACCCATATACTCAACCCTCTTTTCTTTTCTTTTGCACTTCCAAATACCTCATAGGATCTCTCGTTCATCCAAGATCATCTTTTTACAGCTCCAATTGAACATTATAATTCAAATCCATGCCATATCCCATTCTTGATATCATTAAGTCCTATGTATATTGATCAAAGCATTGTCAATCCACTTATAGTGGATGTTTGAATGCTCCATCTTGTTAATAGAACCATTAATTCCTCATATTTATGCATGGTCAACCTTCTTTCCTCACTCAGACCAACTTCTATGAATTCTCAACTATCTATAAACTTTCCCAATGAGTTTGGTGGTATTCAAGGGTTTCAAATCTTGGGTTCGTTCTCAACTCTCAATGTTGTGGCTTAGCCGAAAAGGGTTAGTTATGCACTTTGGGTTAAGTATGTGGCCCAAGTTCAATTCCTTCAGAGAAATTTCAACAAATTTTTTTTAATTACAGATTTGAACCATATTCCAAACTTGTGATACAAACACATTTTGAACTTTTAACTGCTAGAGAACCGCCTTGAAATCCCACAATTCAAGAACAAGTTTAATAAGTTGCAAATCGCGTCAATGTGATATTTAATGCAAGATAGTGTGGTTGGACGAGGGCCTAGAGTAGTCGTCGCTGCCACCTCCATTATCTTATCATCTGATCTGTTCTGTTGTCCAAGGCTTCCACATGTAAACCTCCAATTACCTCTCATCATTCAGGAGATGGATTTGACTATTTCCAACCATCATGGCTTGATCTGATCAACATGAAAACAAGCCAATAATTTGGAATTATTCCAGTGGTGGTTTTCCTTTCAGTGTATTCACCTCGACAATATTTTCCAATGACAAGTTCCATTGATTTCCAGATTAGGATATGCTTTCTATTAGCATTAAATGAGTCCAAAATATTTGTGAAGAAAAATAGATAATAATAATATCATCAAGATAACATCTGCAACTTACTTCATCTCCTAGTCTTAGGACATCATATAGACCACAAGCTATTACATGGGTTCTTGCATTGGTCCTAGAGAAGAACTGTAGAAGAAAAATGCCAAGTTATTTTTATTTTATTAGATCAAAAGTATCCTTAGATGCTTCAATTTTATGCATCCCTATGAACAAACTACTATAGACTCTGCACCCACTATCTCTACAAAAGATGTGTCAAGTACTTCATGACCACCTTATTCATTGTTTCTGTAGCTAGTAGAACCACCAAAATGTTGCCAAATAAATGAGTTATTTACACATTACATTATATCAAAACCTTAATGACTATTTTCTTTTCATATTAGCAAAAAAAAAAGATTGAGTCAATAGACCTACTCTGTTTACATGAAGAAAACACAAATACCTACATAAGTAACTCCAACTTGGGTATTTTTGTAAGCTTTTAGTACCGGGCTTGTATTTTGAGCCACCAACTTACCTACCTCTTGGAATTATGGATATAGAGCCTCTATAATTTGTTCAACTTGCACTATAAATAAAAAATTAATGATAAAGTTTTAAATGATTAGTCTAGCTTTTGTTAACCTTGCCATATATTATATATAGTTTTCCAACTGAAGTTCATACTTATTGTACATCTTAAATAAATATGGAAGTTCCCCTGCAGAGAAAATCAATGTCTGTAAACTTAGGGTGTTGGCGAAAAAGGAGGTCTCTGGGCAAGATCTAGGTTCAGGCTTAGAGCCAACAAGGTTCCGCTGTAGTCTTGGACAATGTCAGAATTTTCACCGTTCTCAAGAGAGCAAAGAGTCTCACCCGAGGTGTGCTGTGACCTTACTGAGATTAGAAACTAGATCATTAACATAGAAGAGATATTACTAACAACAAGTCATTCGTCATTTCATGCAGAGCACATTCATCGCATATCAACTAAGAGACAAGTTATTTTTATCCATACTCATTCTGAGCATTGAATTAAAATTTTAAAATATCCACATGTACAGTAAACAACAACTATTAACTATTCCATAACACACAACACAACATCGGTCTGATTCTATTAACTTGGCTCAAAACATTACAAACATACTACGCAGAGTTCAATACATCTCATTTGATACATGCAGCTTCGTCGAGCTCTTCCTAGATTCTGACCAACTATCTACCTCTAACTAGCCTCGGAGTCATTCCTTCTTTGCTTATCTGCTCCTGCCAACTGACACTGTTAGTCTTTTCCCCTTTTCTTTTCAGCTATTCCCTTGCGCTCTGCTTCCTTCTGTCTCTTTTCCGTCACTGGTTCGGTTTTTGGGAGTTTTACTTCATGTTCATTGTCTCGCATCCCTGCCATTTGTTCCACCACTATTCTGTGCTCTTCCACCTGCCTTCAGGTTTCCCGCAACCACAACGACTCCTTTCCTATCTTGATTGCGCTCGCCACCTGTCCCTTTCACTCCTATCCTTCCGCAAATAAAAACTATGTTGTCCAAAACAAAGACCCCAACAAGCCCCGACCACATGTTATTGACTCGTCTCGAGTCAATATTTTCCTTCTGTAATGGTCCTTGGTTGTCCGTCGGCTTCTAGTGATAGCATAGTTCCCTCCGCTATTTCCATTTCTGTCTTCTCCTGTTCTAGTTAGCCCTCTTTTAACAAAGACCCCAACTCTGGAACCTTTCTCATCACCTCTATCCTGAGTTGTGTGAACTTAGTGATTGCCTATTTCCATATTTTTATTACGGGCTCTATCTCGGTGACCACTTTGTCAGCATGATTTGCGTCCATCACTTGTGGCAGGTTCTTGAACATCTCCTTGAGCTTGGGTTCGGCCTCAGACGCCAGTTGCTGAATCACTTATGCCTTCTGCTTCACGGGTTGTCATAGGTCCCTGAGAAGTTGTTTTTTCGTCACTGAGATCTCTTCAACTGTATGAATTTGTGTCTCAAGTGCATCAGCTTGGTCATAGAGTTGGGTGCGGCTGACCGAATCTGTTTTTCCCTTTATCTTGAGAACGATATTCTATAATTTCTCCAAAACGGGCTGAGAATTCATTGTAAGCGAGTTGGAACTTGGAGCACTCATGGAGTTTCTCCAACAAATTATATTCTTGTCTGACTGTCGTCCCCAGTGTCTACTTCATATCCTACATCTGTTTCTGCCTCTCTGCTACCTTTTCTACATACACCGTAGAAGGGTCTGGTAGCGCTGGTTTTGTTGCAAGTGCCTCTTTCAACTCCTGATTTGCTCGACCCAAGGTGGTACATGCCATTCTTACACGAAGTGATCGCTCAACCACCGATCATGATGAAATGTTTGCTGGTGCACTGTTGTCTGTACTAGTGATTGTCAGCCATAGGCCTTTGAAGTTCTTCGTTACTTGATCCAACTACTACTGAAGGCCATCCCTTTCATGCCAGAGTTGATTGTGCTCATCTGTAAGCCCAATAACTTGTTGCAATTTTTGCTCATATTTCTGTAGGAGGTCGTTGTGTATATTCTTTGCTTGTCGTGATGCCGTCTGTATGAAACTGAAGAGTTTCCCGGGTCCCCAATTTTGCATGTCGCCATTTCTCATCATTTGAGGGCTTGGATGTCACTCCATGAGTGGATTCCCACTGGAAATCGATCATTCTAAGTGTCTCGAGGGAGATGTTGGTTGGCTTGGCGAGCTGTTTGAGTTTTGGGAATGTGGTGATTGGTGGATAGTGGTTTGGGTATGAACTGTTGTAGCAATAATGTGGATTGTTGGAATGGGTTAAGTTAGGTTTCGGTGAGCGATGTATCAGAAATAGGCGACCCTGCATGGATTAATAGTATAAAAAGGTAATTTTCCCTACTGTGGTTGGGTTAACCTCAGTTACTCCAGCTGTACTTGAGTTAACTTCCGCCTTAGTGTCAATAGCCATTAAAGAGCATGGTGGTATTTGGTCGGAGATGGCCGCGGAAGTGGATGGAGTATGGGTTGAGTGGTCTTTGGACGCAAAAGATGTATGCTGTGATGAATTCTGTGTGTTGGGTGGCGATAAAACTTGTACATTTAGAAATGAAGATGGATTAAATTCTAGTAATACAGAGGCAGTCTGAGTGCCTACCTCTGGCTCCTCTTGAATTGAAATTCTAGTTACTATTGGTTGTGCTTAGTCCTCTTCTGTGAGGTCAACCACTTGATCAGATCTCATGGTCCGGGCTCTTTTCCCCTTTGGTGCTGGGATGGGAGGTTTTGTTGGCTTGTTCTTACGGAGCGGAGTGATGGTTGGTTGTGAGTGAGAGTCGAATACGATGGATGGTAATGCGGTTAGGATAGGGGTTTTTGTTGATGGAGATGAAAAATTAAACGTTTGAAACTCAGAAAAAGAGGGAAATACAGTAGCTTTTGCACCGAGAGTTCCGATTACCTTGTTAAAAGCTTCCACTCAGGTGTCCAACTAGTCCAGCAGTGGTTGCAGTTTCAATTGTGAGACCCCCTGAACTGCCTCGACCAGTGTCTCTCTTGGAAGTGGGTCGGGAAGCATAGCATAAAATTAATAAACCGGGTTCCCACTCCTGATATCCATTGCTA
Source organism: Pinus albicaulis (assembly GCA_034641835.2). NCBI lineage: Eukaryota > Viridiplantae > Streptophyta > Pinopsida > Pinales > Pinaceae > Pinus > Pinus albicaulis. The sequence goes on along the minus strand of JAXQQM020064250.1, from coordinate 22,329 downwards.
TTCCTAGCCATGAAGAGACTTTTGCATGAAATGCCTCCTCCGTTATCTGAAACTTTAGCGGATTTTTGTGAAAAGTATCGCCATTGACATTGTCTGACCGAATCTAGGTTCAGTTGTGAGACACCCCAAACCAAACCTGAGGGAAGTATCTGTCCAACAGGCTCCTAGGGACCCTTTGCTGAATTTTAACCACATTTATCATCTGTCGATACCCAGCTGCAAAGGCTTCTTCGTTTATTTCCTTGCTACTTAGGTCACCTGATACTTTCCATGGGGTGTACCTCAAGGCCATTGGTTGGTCTTCGGTGATCTCCGCGAGCGGCCTCCCTCTTGGTAGAATCCACTTCCACATTTTGAGATCCATAATTAAATAACCATATATGAATCATTTAGCCCGCTTGAAGTTATCTTCACAATCCTCGAAAAGCTCTTGTAGCAAGAACACACACAAACTCAATTGCGCCCCTTGTATGCAATGTTCTGCAACTGATATTGTATCAAGGGTGCATTCCCCCTTGGTATAGTGCCTCATAGTTTTTCCTGCAATCAAATAGAATGAAAATTTCACCGCTGGGGCATTGATAAGATCAATCTTGGCTCCGTTTCCTCCCCTCCTTGTCTTGTATTTCTTGTAGTAATCACAGTCCCCCACCTTCTTTGCTCTTTTAGATGTGTTTTGGAAGGTTGATGATACATCCCTTCCTGCTGTTGATAAGCCTGTAAGTCTGTGTATATCCTCTACGTGAATTGGGATCTCCTTCCCAAGCCACATCGACCCGCTATGGATTCTGCTGATGAGGAATTTGGTACACTGCATTGCCGCTCTTGTTGTCCCAAACACTGTTAGGCTTCTAAGATGCAGAATTGTCGATCTCTAGATGCCTTTAAAGTGTGGATGCACCCTTTCTACTTCGCCTCCTACTTCCTTCATGTGATTTTGAATATAAACTTGCCTCTTCAACGTTGGAAGCTGGAATGAATCCGTGAAGTTGGTATCTATAAGGGTGGCATTATCATATTTGCTAGCTAGTGACTCTAACCTTTGAATTATTTCATCAAGCTCTGGCTCAACCACTAAAGCAGTCACCTTCGTCATTTTCTTCCTCTTGCAATATACCCAAATTGCTACTGGCCTATTATTCTGAGCTTTTGCTATTGAATTCGGGCTAACCGTTATAAAAGTTTCTTGCTCTGATAATTCAGAATTCTCCGGCACTCTGTTGTTTCCCTCCTCCATGCAAATTAAGTAGGACTACTGGCACGAAGGATGTTGACGCGATGCCATAACTAATTAATTTTTACTATCTCTCTCCACAGCTATAATTGTGTGATTAGTTACTTGGGTGAGGTGGACTCTGACAGTGTTGACAGTGGATTCGGAAGTAGAGTAGACATGATGGCCAATAATTATAGCTTAACATGGAAACTTTATTATGGTATGGGGGTTACTAACTATGAAAATTATTTCTCAAATTTTGGGTGATCTTACGGACTGGCACCACTATGATGGCTCATTATGAGTGAATGATGGTTGACACGCTTGGGCTCTGTAACACTATAGACTCCCCCCCCCCGACCATAATTGGTTGCGATATGGTCTCCATATCGCAACAGGGTGATGGTTGTGTTTGTGCAACATGTGGCTTTGAGATTAAAGACTCCTACTCTATTTGGTTGAATTGATTATTATAGGAATAAAACATAAACTATTCTACGACTCATCTCGGTTGCGAGAGAGTTATTGACTCTAATCTAATGACTTCTCTCCGGTGCGAGAGTTATTAGAAATAAAAGGTTTTGTAACTTACTCATGATAGGGCTTCAGGTGTGCGTCGTTATCCCATCCTTGAAGTATCTCTCCATCCAGTTGCGCTAGCTTGACTGCTCCTGAGTCCCTGATCACTATGACATAATAAGACCCCATCAAGTGCATCCTGAGCTTTCCTAGGAATTTTTGGAATTTTTTGTCATAGAGCAGTAATTTGCTGCAGATCGTAAATGTTTTGTGCTTGATGTGGCGGTCATGCCAGGCCTTCTATCTCTGTTCCTGTACTGATTGATGGAAATCCGCTAGAAACCTATGTTCTTCGAGTTCCTGCAATTCATGAAGGGTTGAAAAGATGGATTCTTCCTCCGTCATTTGTGTTGTTGAGGAAATTAAGAGACTTGGTATAACAAACTCGGCTAGTATTACTCCTTCTTTCCCATACACCAATTCAAATGGATTTTGATTATGAAACCTCTTTATGGTTGTCTTATACGCCCACAATGTCGCTGGTATTCTTTCATCCCAGTCGTTGTGGTTGGCATTGCATATGTTTGTTAACCCTTTCTCCAAGATTTTGTTGAAGGTCTTGACAGTTCCGTTCACCTGTGGGTGGTACGGGCTGATCTTGTGGTGTTGTATCATAAAATTGTCCAGCAATGATTTCATTGTAGCATTAATGAAATGTTCCCCTTGATCACTCGTTAGGATCCTTGGACAACCAAACCTGATAATGATGTTCTCAAAGATAAATATGGATGTTTTATCTAATGTACAGTCCTTTACTGATGTCGCCTCTGCCAATCTTGTGAGGTAGTCAGTTACAATGATTATATATCTTACTTGTGAGTGTCGCGCAATTGGCGCAATCGATTCTATGAAATTGACTGCCCATTTTTCAAATGCTTGCATAGCCTTTACAGGTTTTAGGGGTATCTCATCATGATGTGATGGTTGCCATGTTCTTTAACAGACATCGCATTTCTTCACATATTCCTTTTTGTCTTTGTGCATGGTCGGCCACCATAATCCTACTTGTAGTATTTTCCTCGCAGTAGGTTTTGAATCGACATGACCTCTCGCAACTCCATTGTGACACTCCCACAAGATGTCTGCTCTTTCACGATCTAATACAAACCTTCGTAATATCTGATCCAGACCTATTTTATACAACTTCCCGGCTATGATTTGGTACTCAACTGCTTTAATTACTAAGTGTCTTCTTTGAGTTGTTGTGTATTCCGCTGGGCATTGTCCTGTGGCTAAGTATGTTGCTATTTGTTCTAGATAATCTGGAATGGCTTCTACTTGGAAAAGATCAGCATTTGGCAGATGATCATCAAGTAGTCCCCCATTTTCTCTATTTTCCAATCTTGAAAAATGGTCAGGACCAACATTTAGCCTTCCCAGCTTTACTATGACTTCGAAAGTGAATTATTGGAATAGTAGAAGCCACCAGCAGATTCTGCCCTTTGGGACATGTTTGTTTGCTAAATATTTCAGTGCCGAGTGATCTGTGAAGAATTTGAAAGTCCCCCCCAATAAATAGTGGCCAAATTTATGTAAAGAGTATACCATCGCAAGAGCTTCCCTCTATGTTTTTGTGTAGTTCCTTTCTGCCGTTGATAACTTTATGCTTGTGAAGTACACCAGGTGGTCAATGGAGGTTTCTCCTGACTAAGCTAGTACCGATCCCAAAGCAATACTTGAAGCATCAATGTGGACATGGAACTGTTTATCCCAGTTCGGATGGGCCAAAATGGGTGCACTTGCTAGTTTATCCTTCATCGTGTCCAATGCCTTGGTGCATTCATCATTCCATATGAATTGTTCTGTTTTCCGCAACATATTTTCCAGCGATGTTGTGATCTTTGCATAGTTGGCGATAAACCTCCTGTAGTATCCTGTGTGTCCAAGTAGTGATCTCAACTGCTTAACATTTTCCGAGACATCCATATTCAAAATTACCGCAACCTTTGTGGGGTCCACACATACACCTTTCTTACAAACAACATGTCCCAACACTATTCCAAATGGTACTGCAAAGATGCAATTTTTGAGGTTCAGAGAAATTTGAAGTTGTCTGCACCTATCAAAAATCATCCTTAACAGATTTGCATGGTTTTCCAGTAAACTATACACCATCCAATCGTCCATGTACACTTCTAGAAACTTATGAATACAATCTCTGAAGGCTATTATTAATATCCATGAAAATACAGCTGGTGCATTCTTTAACCCAAAAGACATGACGTGATAGAAATATGATCCCCATCCTGTTGTGAAGGTAGTTTTTCTTTTATCTTCTTCTGCTATTCGTACCTGATGATACCCTGAGAAGCCATCTGTGAATGAGTATGCTTCATTTCCCACCACGTTGTCTAGAACTTTGTCACTAAACAGTGTTGGGAAGGGATCATGAATACATGCATTATTTAGACTTTTGTAGTCTTCACATACTCTAATTTCTGATTTTTCCTTCTTACTCTGTATTACTATTGGGCTGACCCACTCTGCTTCTTCAACTGGAAAGATCAAGCCTGCATTCAACATTTTTTCTATCTCTGCTTTAACCTTTTCTTTTACTCTCAGATTCAAGTGGTAAGGTCTATGTTTTACTAGCTTAGCATTAGGTTTCAGTACTGTGTGCATCTCCCCCAAATCTCCTTTAATTCCTTTCATTTCTACCACTGAAGATGGGAATAGGTCTTCATATTCTTGTAGCAGGTAAAAAATTACTTTTGTGGTTTCTGTATCCCAATAGTCTCCAATGGATGCAATATTGGGCTTTTCTTAGCTTCTAATGTTCTACTTCTTTTTCTTCAGGGGTAACAGGTGTAATCTTCAGTAGTTGTTTCCTCCTGTATTTCTCGTTCTCCTTAATTTTCTTCAAAGGATAGATGTCAAAGGTTTTCTAAATCATCATCATCTATCTCCCGATCTATTATTTTGCATACTACTGATTCTTTGGCTCTCTGATCTGACATGGATATCTCCTTAGTTTCCTCAAGCTCTGGAAAAAACAATATTCTTTTAATTGCTTGAAAGGTATCCGTAATTTGGTCTGTATCTCCCTTGAAAGAAAAACATTGAGTAAATCTTTCCACAACTGTTTCCCAGGTGTCTGTTTCTCTCTTCTTCTCCTCTGTCAGGTACCAATCTTGCGGAATGGTGTCCAACGAATGTATGAAGTTGTGTACCCTTAGGATATTTCTCTTCTCTCCACTTACATTCACATATTTTTAGATGTACCAAGGGATCTGAGTTTCCTCAATACTTTTCCTCCAGTTGCAGTCCTGAAGCCAACTGAAATCTTCTTCTTAATGCTTTGGCTATGTCTTCCCACCGACAGAGAGAGTTGTGGTGGGTTTCCCACCAGCTTGCTGAAGTGGATTGTAATGCTACGTCAATGAGAGGAATTATATGCTCTATTGGCACCTTGTCTTCAACTTCGGTAATGAATGTATTCACAGTTTTCATATTTGTAAGAGTTGGGTATTCTCTTACCTCTGTGTGAATCCAATTGACTCCCCAAAAATTTGCGCATCTTCGGGTGTTGATTTCGTATCCTCCCTACTGCTAGTCATCCCAGGCCACTTTTGATCCTACATCAGAACTATGAACACTCCTTCAACTTATTGTTCCTCCTGCTGTAGGATTAATGTAATCTTCTCTTTTGCCTGCTATTAACTGGTAGAGTTGATCTAGAAGTTCTGCATCTTCTCTATTGTCGACAGCTTCTATTTATCGGGGTCCCTGATATGGATCCAATGGCTGGACCAATCTGACCTCACCATCTTCGAATATCATCAACTCCTTCTTTAAGTCAATAACTGCATAGTTTTCAAAGGCCCAATCTATTCCCAGCAAGGCAAGATAGGGATCCTTGTCACCCATGATTTCTCTTACTTTAAAGTCCATATAGGTTTTTACTCTCGCAACATCAACCTCAACTTCTTTCAGCCTCCCTATTGGTACGATTTAGTATTGATTTTCCATTCTTAACTGTATTGGTGAATATGATAGCTTTGGCTTTCCCAGTTCTTCCCATGTCTTTCTAGGCAAAATTTTGACATTTGATCCGAGATCTAACATTGTGTCCCTTATTTGGAATCCCAAAACTTGAGCATTTATACGAAACTCTTTCCAATTCTTCTCTTATTTCTTTTTACTCTTCTTATATATTTTTCAGCTGTGTTTCTTGAGTCCTCATGTCCTGCTCCTTGAACAACCAACACTAGATTTTGCTTCAACTTCTCCAGCATCTATCCATTGTTCACAATTTTCAGAAACAATCGGAACCATTCTTCTATAGGTGTCCTTGTAGTGACCATATTCTCCCCTTCATTAGATGGTTGTAGTAGTTCCATACTCTTATGGCTACCTAGCTTTGAGAATGTCTCTAGTGCTTCTTTAAAGTACTCTTTCTGTTGGTCTGGGATGAAAGTCTTCTTTGGGGATGCAAGTTTTACTAACTTTATCGAGTCCATTTATCATGCATCCTCCCCTGTTTTCTTCCCTCCTTAGGTTATTATAGCTACACTTTCCAGTGGTTGAGGATCTACTATCCTTGGCTCTGCATTAACCATGTTAGCTCTGTGTTGCCTGGTTCTTTCTTCCCACCTCTTGATTAGCTCCGGGCAGTCTTCAATAGCATGTGCATTCACTATGCATTGAGAGCACCATGGTCGCCTTGGTAGCGGAAATTCTCTCACTACATGACCTTCTTGATCACAGTTATAACACCTTGCCGGTCCTCTTCCTCCAGTTCTGCTACCTCTCATTCCTCCCCCTCCTCGTCCTCTTGGAGTCTCATTTACTTTATAGGACAATATATCCAATCGATCTGCCAATGCATCTAGGGCTCTTCACTGCTCTGTATGATGAGTTTTTGAGGCACAAAACTCACAATAAACATTGTTTGGAACATTTGAATATTTTTTTCAGAATTGGACACAATCGTGGAGGGTGACCAATACCTTTGCATATTTCGCAACACTCTGTTGTTGTTTGATTCTACTGATTAAGAAACCCTGGGAAGTGGAGTTGCATTTGGTATATCCCTTGAGTGTTTATCTGCGTAACTCCACCGACTGGCGGGGCCTCCTGTGCTCCCACCACTGAAGTCCCAACATTGGCTCCCCGCAACCTCAGACATTTCGTAACTACATGTCCTTCCATTAAGCAATGTGTACACCATACATTGGGTCGTGCGGGTCGCACTGGCTAAATATATTTTAGTTTCTTTGTCAAACTGGCTATTTAATGTTGTAGTCCCAGTATGGGCGAGTCTTGCACCGCTACTCCCCCTCTAAACTCCTGCGTGTATCCAACCATTGCTTCTATTTTCATTGGTTTCTCCAATGCATCTTGAAGGGTATCAATATTTTGTTGGGTCAAAGGTGTCCTTTTCAATGGTAGGAGTGATTTAATGAACTAGTCCCACTGGTGGTTTGGATCAATTGGGTAGCTTAGCTTCTCAATTGCGTCTTTAAACCTTGTCATCAAATCCCAGGCTATTTCTCCTTCCCTCTATTTAATTTCCCATAGCTCGGACAATCCTTGCTAATTCATCTAAGGTAACTTGAATTCTTGGATGAATTCCCTCTTAACATCATCTATACCTCTAACCATTTGATGAACCAGCGTAAATATCTTTCTATTAATGTAGTTTGAAATTCAATTAATTTGACTACATCTGGTGTCTATTGAGCTCTCCAAATTTCTTCACATAGATATAATGTTGTTCTACGTCATCATTACCTTTTCCGAAAAATTATGGGTGTCGAGTAAATGATCCTGCTATCTTTTCTTGCATTGGTGGTACTAATATGAAACCTCTGCTTCCTGGATGAGAGATTATGCTACTAGCACGATTGCTAGTGGTTATCTGTATTATGGACTGAATACTACACAACTTGCTAAACTCTCGTAACTTTATCAAGAACTTATCAGGTGGATAGTAGAGTACCAAGGGAAGGTTAGGACTAGTGCTACTTGAAAATAAGGGAATAGGATTACCTTGCATTATGGTTGTAGGCCTCCCTTCGAATAGTTGCTCGATCGCAACATGCAGCTCCACATCAGACTCTTCCTCAGGGCGTGTGTCCTCCTCCTCACCGGACTTCTTTCCCTTCTCTCTTCGGGATGGGCTCCTATAAATTTTCCCAACTTCCTTGATGGACCCTTACATTCCTTTGGGTCCCACCTGGCCTTCTCTTTCTTCTATCATCTACGGCGTCTCTTCCTTGGTATGTTGATTCCTTTCTTGCTTTTCAAACTCTCGTATCACCCTTTCCCACCACTTTTCAACGATCTATGCCCTTCGATGTGCTCTCCACTCTCTCAACCTACTGGTGGTTCTGGCATCCATATCCTTATTCCCCCTTTTCCCTTGTTTGTATCATCTTTCCCTCCACTCCTTCTCCCAGTACTTGAGGTTTAAGTCTCCATCTCGGGGCTTTGGAACAACATTAGGCCCTTGTCCACCATTAAAGCTTTAATCCAAAACGAAACTTCCTTCAACGACTTTCCCTGCAACCCAGATTTAAATATATTTTCATATTTTGTAAAATATTGATAGCACTCAGCTGCAAACTCCACAATGTACCCCTCCAAGGTATTTTGTACCCAAAAATCCATTGCTTGAGTTAGATCTTTATCTAACCGATTTAGTGCTGTTAAATCTGTATGCATCTAACTACGATGGGCTCGACGCAATCCTCCAGGAAGTGACTTGATCTGGAGTCTTCGCAACCAGTTATGGAGCTCTTCAGGAAATTTTCCCCAGAAAATTTCATACAAATCACTCGTTGAGTCAGAAAACAGAACTTGATCCTTAACATTCTTTTCCCTCTGCTGTCGAAGCTCTGCTTGTGGCAATATGAACTGATCTACCTGATTTTCCCACCAGCTACGCAGTTATCTCTCATAGATCCTTGATACCGTGATCTAGCTTCTAGATAAATTAGGTCTCGGCAATGGAACAATTTTTTGGCAAAAAAGGAGGTCTCTGGGCAAGACCCAGGTTCAGGATTAGCGCTAACAAGGTTCTGTTGTAGTCTAGGACAATGCCGACATTTTAACCCTTCTTAAGAGAGCAAGGAGTCTCACCCTAGGTGTGTCGTGACCTTATTGGGATTAGAAACTAGATCATTAACATCGAAGAGAGATTAATAACAATAATTCATTCGTGATTTCATGCAGAGCACATTCATAATATATCAACTAAGAGACAAGTTATTGTTCATCCATACACATTATGAGCATTGAATTAAAATTTTAAAATAGCCACACATATAGTAATAAAAAACTATCAGCTATTCCATAACACACAACACAACATCGGTTTGATTCTATTAACTTGGCTCAAAACATTACAGAAATACTCCGCAAAGTTCAATACATCCTGGCCAATACATACAGCTCTGTCGAGCTCTTCCTAGACTCTGACCCACTATCTAGCTCTAACTACCCTCGGAGTCGTTCGTTCTTTTCTTATCTGCACCTGCCAACTGACATTGTCAGTCTCTGCCCCTTTTCTACTCAGCTATTCCTTGCACTCTGCTACCTTCTATCTCTTTTTCGTCACTGGCTCTATTTCTGGGAGTTTTATTTCCTATTAATTGTCTCCTGTCCTTGCCATCCGTGCTGCCACCTGTCTTTGATATGACACCCGCGTTCAAGTTTCCCACAACCGCAACAACTCCTTGCCTATCTTGATAGCGCTGCGCCACCTCTCCCTTTTGCTCCTATCCTTATGAAACTCAAAACTATCTTGTCCAAAACAAAGGCCCCAACATAGGTTCACAACCTTCAATAAAGCATATTGTAGTCACAATTTTCAGTAAACCAATTCCACTGGTTCTTATTCTTTCTTCTTCTGTAGAAATCCCTCAGCAATTTGGAATTCAATAAATTAGCCCTATATAATACCTGAGAAGTCAAAACCATCACTCCAGAACATGACGCCCTAATAATGTTGGGCATGGGTTCAACGTTCTAGCCAGGATATGCCCGATTTGAAATCAAAACCAACTCTTGATTTTGTTTCTTAGGCAATGCTTCTTGGCCATAGATCAAACCCAATATTGACTAGATTTGTGTGTCTATAACATACCAAATTTCTATACCGTGTGACTTTGGGTATTGAAAGAATTGATATTCAGAGCTACTTGCATTTGGAATTTAAAAATCTAACAATATCTTTATGAAGTTGTAATGCATCTTAATTTCAGTAAATTAGTACCTGAATGAGGATCACCTTGATTGGAAAATATATTATGATCATTAGTTCTCTTGTTGATTGAACCATTACTCTGCACCTTCATGCTACCCTTGGTTGAGCAAGTCTATTGAGATTAATTCATAAAATATATTTTTTAACTTAATCAACATTTTCCAAATTTTAAAATACCTCAAAGGGGGTGGTCATAAAATTACAAATAATTAAATTAGTTTATAATAACAAAAAGTATTTTATCTATTATCTTTATATCAACCATTGGAAAGTGACATGTTGGATGGGAGAAAAATGTAAATTATGCCAATGGGGGCACTGGTTCATTAGTTAAATTTACAGTGTAATAAGATTCCCACCATGGATCTACCTCGCAGTGTGATCTACTCCCTCTATATGGCAGGAATTTCAAAGGCCTATATGGGAGGAATTTCGAAAGACCTATATGGGAGGAATTTCAAAGGGATGACATTGCTAAAATTTCCACCTCATTTTGGAGGCATGGTAATTTCCACTACTAGGATATCAACATTGAAATTCCCAGCTTTTCAAGCTTCCCATAAATTTGATTGAAAATGAAATGTAACAATTGTTGTCAATTGAAATACATTTTTCTAAAGTTTTTCATAATGGAAGAGTGACATGAATATATGCCCTTTAATTGAAATTAAAACCATCCTTTCAAATTTGACCAATGCATTTCTATTATAATATTGTAGTCTTTATATTTTGTCGAAATACTACATTACTATTATAACTATTTATAAATATATAAATTTATATAATTTAAGTGTGTGTGTGTGTGTGTGTGTATATATATATATATATATATATATTCACATTTTCAACGATGTATATTCCATATGAGGAATATATGCATAATGATAATACCATCAATAATGATTATTATTCCTCTTTTTTATATGTAATGTGAAGATGTCAATATATTTTAGATTATGTATATAATAGAACTATAAACAAATATAATGGAAGTATAATATTTCAATAACATATAAAAATTAAATATTTAAGAAACATATGTATATTAAAAAATATAGTAATATTTGAATTTATATTGAAATATTACACACACACACACACATATATATATATATTGTAAACTTGACAGTACTCCTCTATTAATCATCTGTAAAACATATTACAAAATATGTTTATGATGACCTCAACCTTCCTGTAGGAAACAGGTCTATTGGCCACCGGTCAACATCATAGGCCATCCAAAACTGAAATAGTTTGAGCATGTCCAACCATGCTTTCAACGCTACCATATCTACTATGAAACTAGCCTGACTACTGTAACTGTAAATGCTATCTGACATCATCAAAACAAAAAAACAGGAAGTTGCAAGACCACCATGACATGCAGACAGTTAATCCTTTGAGGATTCTACCGGGGCCAGATCCTTCGCGCTTGATCCCGACATTTCTTACTGGTGCATGCTCTGAAGTTTCTTTTCCATAAGTCCGAGACAAACATTCTGATGGTGCAACTGCACTTGGACCGAATATATTTCCTTTTGGATTACCTATAGAATCGATTCCTCTTCCTGGGTTTGTTGTTGTCCTGGTTGTCACGACGCTTCTCTCGGCTGTTACATATCTGTCATGGTTTTCGCTAGTAGACTTTTCATTATCCAATATGTTTGGATGTCTCGTTTAAACAGGGTCAGCCTTCCTATTGTATTTCCTGGGTCCACTACGAGTGGTTCCCACTCCTCCGCTTGGACTTTTTTGCTTGCTTCTTTCTCTTTCAATTCAATTTTCCATTTTGAAATTTCTGCCTTCATCGTAGCTGTTGAACCTTCATTGTATGCATGCAACAAGTTATACATGTTTTCTACCCCAGTTTTCCTTCCTCTATTCCTCGACAGCTTGCTAGTAGAGGCTGGCGCCTTTATTTTCCCCTTACTTGAATCACCACGCCCACCCCGACCCTTCCGGCCCTTCACTGCCTCCTTTTTCATTCTAATTATCTCTACCTCTGCCAACTGTTGCAAATCCTTCTACACCCTCTCTGAAAATAGCTTCAACGGAGCGGGGTACGAAGGCAGGGGCAGATTACTCAGGCCTATGAGAAATTAATTTTCATAAACCATGTTAGGAGTATTCACTTGTGCATAGCCATTACCCCTCTTTTTATTTTCGCATTTTACCACTCCATACCCAGTTTCCCAGGCTTGTCCATAGACAAGGTTGATACCCCTTGGAGTCTCAACCGGTGCCACGAGGTCAGTAATCGTTGCCTCCACTGTTTGGCCTCTCCTTAGACAACCCTCCCGACCCACTACCCGACTCATGACGTTGTGAAACTCCTGACACTGACTAGGGTGCAACTTTTCCCCCTCTGAGTGATCCCCCAACCTCTCATCCTCACGACTACTCCTCACATGAACTTGAGTTACACTAAAGAGCCCAACCCTGCCTCTATCTCTTGACTGCCCTATGTGTTTCCCCTCCACCCATACTTCCAGCCGACCTGGTTCTAGGGTCCCTTTGCCCCCCCTTGACTCCCCGGACTTTCCCACCAAACCCCCCATATTGCAAAGATTGTCCGAGTACCAGCCCGCCCAAGTAGACATGGCTGACTTCCCTACCAACCCAAAGCCCCCCTTCGTGGCCTCCCCTGAATCTCCCACACATACCCCCCTAATGCAGAAATTGACAGTAGGCAAGAATGCAAAGGAGGGCAATACTAATTTGTCGGGAAACCCATTGCCCCCTTGCGGGAGATGCGAGACACAACACGATAGTAAACTAAGGAGGATTGACAATTTCCCCACTCCTTTTCCCCCATTCAACAAAAACCAAAAAAACATTCGGTTCCTCATCAATTTGTGCTTCATTATCTCCATTTCAAGCAAAAGGAAGGTTTGCATGACATACCAGGACTGACGCCTCGCCGTCAATCGACTGGTCTCTTTCTTGCTGCTAAGTCAGTTCTACTGGTTCCAGTGCTTGACCACCCACCTTCCTTTCGACCTTAGACTTCCTCCACTATGCAAACATTCTTGCATGAAATGCATGCTCCAACCTACATAGCACTTGCCAATACCAATCCTTGAGGCATCCCAACTAGCCTGCACATTACCTATCCCAATCATTATTACTTGCAGTGTGTGGCAGTTTTGGGTAGCCAACCCACCTCCCTTGTCCTACTGTTGTCCTTTCGTCCTCTTGGTTCACTTGCGAGCCATCTGCCACCTGCCACCCTCGCACCCTAATTAGGGGCATTTCTATTATAATATTGTAATTTATTGTAATGCTCAAATATTACATTATTATTATTATAACTATTTATAAATATATAAATTTATATAATTTAAGTGTATATGGTATAGATAAAAAATTAACCCATATATATCCAGAGGTTTAGCTTGGGTTTAACACTATATATTTCATATGAGGAATATATATATACTGATAATATTGTCAACATTCTTATGATGTGATTAATCCGAAAGACTTCTATCTACCTTATGGATCACAAAAGTCTTAGATCTAACAATATTGTCAACATTCATCATGTCACTTACAAGAATTGAACCTAGGCCAGGAAGATTCCATTCATTTCTCACAACCACCTAAAATAACTCAATCTATATATATATATATATATATAATAGTATTACAATTCTATTATAAGTGTTTATAAATATATACATTTATATAATTCAAACATGTATGCTATTAATAAAAAATTAAGATAAATATAAACAAATAGAAATAAAAAATAGCATTTAAAAAAAAGGCGTGTTTTATGTAAATCAACCTAGATCTATTTTAACTCCAGATCTATCAAGCCCTCAAATTTCTTCAGTTGAAAACCTCTTTTTTGAATGCTTATTTTTATATTTTTTCAACATACTAAAATACAACAAAATTTTAAAAATAAAATAATTTTTTAATATGTGTGTGTATATTTTTAACTATCATATTTTATTATTGAAATACTACACTTTCTATTATAATTCTTTATAAATATATAATCCTCTCAAATTTCTCAAGTTGCAAACCTCTTTTTTGAGTGTTTATTTTTATATTTTTTCAATATAATAAATGACAACCAAATTTTAAAATTAAAATATTTGTTTAATATATATGTGTATGGGTTTCTTTATATGTTTAACTTTTATATTTTATTAAAATATTACACTTTTACTATAAAATATTATAGTTATAGTAATATATAAGTCTCTCAAAATTTTCAAGGTGTAAACCTTTCTTTGGGTGCTTATTTTTATATTTCTTTCAACAAAATAAATTATATATATATATATATATATATATATATATATATATATATATATATATATAATTGAAATATTACATTTATGCTATAATTGTTTATAAATAAATAATTTTATATTATTTGTTTATAAATAAATAAATTTATATGATTTGAGTATGTATGATATAAATAAAAAATTGACAAACTTAAATATAAAAATAATTTTTTTTAACTTGTTTTTTATATTTTATAAAGATATTACACTTTTACCGTAATTTTTTATAAATATATAGATTTATATAATTTAAAGATTTTTAGGTTTTTATTATTTAACTTCAAGTATACAATACTTGTATATCTCGACACATTTTGCTAATATGAACTCTAAGTTCTATTTGAGCTCTAGTTTATGTAGCGAGTATAGAGTTTTTTCACATAATAATCACATATAATGGAACGTATTGTTAATGTATCTCTTATTTTCCATTTTTTTTACCTTACCAACAAACAATTACGTATCTTTTTTATATATATTTAACTTTTATATTTTATTATAATACTATATTTCTATTATAATTATATTTACAAATATAATGAATAACAACAAAATTTAAAATTTAAAATAATTTTTAATTTACATATATATGCATTATATATTTAACTTTTATATTTTATTGAAATATTACACTTCAATTATAATTATATATAGATATAAAAATTTATATAATTTAAGTGTTTATGGTATAAATAAAAAAATAAGATAAAGATAAACAAACAAAATGAAAATATTATTAACAAGAAGTTGTGTTCTATGTAAACTACTCTAGATCCATCTTTATTTTGGATCAAAAGTAGAGAGTATCAAATCTCTCAATGTGAAAAAATCTTTTATAAATGCTTATTTTTATATTTTTCCAACATAATAAATGACAACAAAATTTAAAATTTAAAATATTAGTTTAATGTGCCTATGTTTTTTTTATATGTTTAACTTTTATATTTTATTAAAATATTACACGTTTACTATAATTATTTATAAATATATAAATTTAATTTATTTAAGTGTGTAATTTCTTCTCCTCTATGCCGATGATATCGTTCTTTTTATCACAAAAATCCATGATGACCTTGACAAGCAACTCCAGATTCTTCATGACTACTGCTCCGAGATGGGTATGATAGTTAATACCGACAAGACTAAAGTCACGGTCATTAAATACAAGAAGATCACCCATGGTAGTTTCGTGTATAATAACCAATGCTTAGAGCAGGTTTCTTCTTATAAGTATTTGGGCATTAACTTCCCTCATCATCTCAACTGGAATTATAACATCAAGAA
The DNA here is from genome assembly GCA_034641835.2 of Pinus albicaulis. NCBI lineage: Eukaryota > Viridiplantae > Streptophyta > Pinopsida > Pinales > Pinaceae > Pinus > Pinus albicaulis. The sequence continues at coordinate 6,737 of JAXQQM020064250.1, read as the reverse complement.
AATGATTATTGGGGACTGGAAAGCTTATTATGAGCTTGAAAACAATTGTAAGTTGATCGATATTTACATTTGGAGTAAAAAGAGGTTCCTCTTTGATACCCTTGTCACCCCTATTGTCTTATACTAATGTGAAGTTTGGGGTTGCGATATATCTAGAGAGTCATGGAGGAATATTGAGATGATTCAAAAGAAATTCATAACTTACAACCTTAAGATCAAGGGAAATAATCCCTATCCTATCCTCTTGATCGAATCTGGTTTGTCCCCCATTGAAAGTACGACTATGTTTATATATCTGATGTATAAGAAGAAGCTTGACAACATGGAATAAAAAAGGCTCCCTAAAATCGCTTCTAACTGTAGTCAAAACCCTCACCTTTGCCTCAAGCGAGGGTGGCATAAGGATGCCCAGTTCTAGCTCAACCATTGGAGAATTAAGGAGGAGCTCAGCATGGGAAGCAAAGATAATATAAAAAATACTATTACCTCCCAGTTTAAGGACAAGGTGTGGGAGGATCGGGAGCTCGAGGGTAAAAGGAAGCTAAGATACTATAAGGAAGTGATAAACCCCACCCTTGATAATCAAAATTATCTCTCTATGTTGTCCAAAAAGAAGAATAAAATGAACATCGCTAAGATAAGAACTAATTCCCATGAGCTTCAGAGTGAGATCGGGTGGTGGTCTATTCCCAAGAACCCTAGGAACAATAGGTCCGTCATATTTGTGATTCTAAGCAGGTGGAAGATAAAAAGAACTTCCTTTTAGACTGCCCGACTCTTACTCACATTCACTCTCAATTCCCTACCGTCTGCCACACTTCCAATCTTCTTGACCTATTAAGCCAACCCACCTATAACGATCTTGGAGCACTTATTTCCCTTCTCTTTGATCATAGAAACAAGATTTTGAATAATCAAAGTTAGATTATTTTTCCTCTCTTAAGGTCCAATAGACCGCATTGGTCTTAATGGGTGGTAACCACCACCATCATCAATATATTTATATTAAAAAATATAAAGATTAAAATATTTTTTTCAATTTACATAAATTTATTTTATACATTTAATTATATTTTATTGTAATATTACACTTCTATTATATAAATATATTAATTTATATAATTTAAGTGTTTATGATAGCCTCATAGGATAGCTTAATTTTTCGAGGTTCCATTGCTAAAGCACTTCATTATTGGGAGGTCACGAGGTCAATTCTCGTAGACACCCTAAAAGAGATCCTTCTCCCACTTCGTTATTGGGAGGTCACCAGGCCAATTCTCCTAGACACCCTAAAAGAGATCCTTCTCCCACTTCGTTATTGGGAGGTCACCAGGCCAATTCTCCTAGACACCCTAAAAGAGATCCCTCTCGATGTTTGATAGATCCATATTTAAGATGGATATCTAGGATGGTTTAACTCCCCCATTTAAATTAGTTATATTCCACATGAATACCATGGGTCAATATGGTTAATCAAGTTTTCCTTAACTACCCAACAAAAAATAATGTAGAACTTTTATTTTTGTTATTTTAGTTTGAAGTTATATTTATTTTATTATTTTATTATTTTGACATCTAGAGACAACATTCCGTCAATGTAGGCAACGTGGAATTTTTTTTTTTTTTTTTTTTTTAAGAGTGGCTTTTAGCCATAGGGTTTTATTGTTTTTTATTTGATTTCCTAGTGAATTTGAAATGAATTTAAATAGAATTTTTATAGAATTTTTATAGAATTTCAAAAACCATGGGTCATATGGTTAATCAAGTTTACCTTAACTACCCAACAAAAAATAATGTAGAACTTTTATTTTTGTTATTTTAGTTTGAAGTTATTTTTATTTTTAATTTTATTATTTTATTATTTTGACATCTAGAGACAACATTTCGTCAATGCAGGCAACTTGGATTTTTTTATAAAAGAAAGTAGCTTTAAGCCATAGGGTTTTATTGTTTTTTATTTGATTTCATAGCGAATTTGAAATGAATTTCGATATAATTTTTGAAAATTTTCAAAATATTATTTGTTCGTGTTTGGCTTGAGATTTGGGAACCTCATAGAATAAATTCATCCAAATATGAAATTTGGCCAACTTCAAATTTAATCAATTTTATTCTCACATTTGATCCATTTTTTTTTTAAATTTAAAAATTTGAGTAATCTCTTTCCTTGTTAAAATCTAATAAACCATATAAATCTTAGAGGATGTTAATCATCATCATTATCAATTCAATTTTATAATAAATTATTCAACAAATTTTAATACTTTTTAAAACAAATTATGACTAATTTTTTTTTAGCTAAATGAATTTTTTTTTTAATTACGTCGATAGGCGTCTCTTTTTTAAAATGGTTGGGCCAATCATTCATCTACCCTTTTGCCTTTGTGCTGACATCTTTCCTCGTGGTCTGAGAATGACATCTATCCCGATGGTCTTAGGTTGTAAGATTTGCTACAATGAGTTGAATTCCATGATGTACGATCTCATGGTCTTAGGAAAATTGAATTCCATGATTAATTGTTTACTTATGTGTTGGGCCACCTTTCGTACCATGTCAGGTCGGGAGTGAACTTGTCTATTTTTATTGCTTCCAATTGTTTGTTTCGACTAGGATTTTTAAATATTCTCATGGCTAATTATTTTTAAGGGTATGCTGAAGCCATCATGATGCTGGCCAACACTACACTATCCAGTCGCAAGGCGTCTCTTTTTGAAAATGGTCAATCCAACCATTTGTCTACCATTTTGTCTCTAGGATGACATATGTCCCCGTGGTCTTAGGTTGTAAGCCTCTCTCCAACGTGTTGAATTCCATCATGCATGATCCTGTGGTTTCAGGTGAATTTAATTCCATTATCAACTATTTACTTATACGCCAGGACACCTTTCTTGATGTGTCGAGTAAGGAGTGAACCTATCTATTTTTCCTGCTTCCATCTGTTAGTTTCGACTAGGATTTTTACATATTCTCGTGGTCGAGTATTTTCATGAGTAGGAAGAAGCCATCATGATGTTGTACAACGTTGTACTTTCTAGTTGTAAGGAAAATTCTATGCCTTCAATTATGACTGCATTTATAGCTTTAGTCAGTGCACTCGTCTCCATGGTAGTACCAACAAATAAATTTACTGGAGCGGTCACGCAACAACAAATCAATTGAAATCCGAATGCTGGTAAACCTCACAAAAAAACAAATATAGTTTCCCCCTCCAAGAAAATTTTCATTCAAAACAGATCTATGTGCCAAAGCATAGGATAAGTTCTTGGACGAATGGAATAAGAGAGGTACCTTCCTCCCTCTCAACCATGAAGAAGAATAAGGAGAATATTGTAGTGAGGTTGAGGGATGAACCCAATTGTCTTAGGGAAATGCATGAGGAAATTTTGCAGAAAGGAGAGTTTCATAGAGAGGATTTCCATGGACATGATTTGGTTGAGGTAGCATGATGCATTTCCAAGCCAAGTTGCGAGGATATATTTTAGACCATGCTTAGCTACAAGTTTATGCCAAAATAAATTTTGTTTAGATTTCAGAGTAGGTTAGATATGTCTTAGACTTTCACTTGGTTCATATAATATGTTTCTTGATTATTCCTCCATAGGGAGTTGAGAGAGTTGTGGAAGATGATATATGACTATACCAGCTCTATTTTTCAAAAGATAATTGTTTTATCTTTGTAGAATAAGACAAATTGTGCAGTTGATGTCTTATCCAGATTATGGATTGTATTGTACTATGTACATTTATTTATTTATGAACGTGCTTGGGGGTTAGTTAACTTTTTTAGTTTTTACAATATGCACTTATCTATTAGTTGTTGATGTGTTATTGGTGGTTTTCTTAATAAGAGGAAAAAAGTAGGTTTTGTAACCAATATTCTTTGTGCTTCCTAACCTGGCTAACTGTAATTGTTCCCAATATATCACTTGTGTGCTCTGAGTATTTTTTAAAGGGCTAGATTCACATTCTAGAGGGTTTTATGCAACTAGATTAGAGGCATTATAAGAGAACCAACTGAGATTTGAATGATCCATTGACTGAAAGGATTGACATATTTTATCTCTATTTTTACTTCAACACATAATTGAAACATTATTTCACACTTAGTGTTTGCATCATATCAGTATCATAGAATCAAGAGCACTCAACCAAGGAAAATGACACACACGGGATTTACTGAAATTGGGATAGGAGAGGTAGATGGAATGATGGAGATTGGAAAACACATGATGCCCTAAAGACTAGGCTACAACCTGAATATTTTTAGATGAACATGGGGTGTGAGGGGCTCTCCATTCAAGCTCAAAATACAATAGAAATATTAACTGAAGTAGTTTTCAAGAAGGGAACGAAGAAAAAAATAGAGGTATGAAATTTTAAGGGAGAAATCATCCCTATTTGTTTGTGGATTGGATTTGTAACTTACATATTTTTAAATGGATGGGACTAAGGAAGAGGCCCACAAAGAAATTGCAGTGTCAAAATTGAAGTCCTATCGTGGGATAATTAGCAAAATCACATAAAAATACATCGCAAGGAAAAGGATAGGATTTGGCCTAAGATGTTGAAACATTTGGGGCGAATATTTTAACTTCAGATTGCAAAAGAAATTATTTTGAGAATTTCATAATTCAAGGGAAATAGAACACTATGTCCAAGTTCATACAAAGTAGCTCACGAGGCTGCAAATAAAAACTAATATCCAAGGTGATGAAGTCAAATTAGCAGAAAGATATGTCCATGGTATCATGTTCTAACTCCAAAATGAATCCCCATTAGTTAAGACCATTAAAGAGGATGAAGGTGCTTATTATGCTCTAAAGGCTAAGGGAAAATGGAATAGGAAATGAAAAATAGGGAAAAGGAGATAGGTCGTACTTCAATTAGAGAAGGGAAAGCTCCTCCAAACCTCCTAAGTGAGAAGAGCCAAAAGAGGACCAAAATGTGAGGCCTCACTGTAGAGGAAGGGAAGGCTTAAAAGACAGGGATATAGAGGATTTGGAGATCAAACACCCTTGAGGTGTTTGATTTCCAATGAGACACATAAAGCCTAGGAATTTCCTCTAAACCTCAAAGCTGCTAACAAGGAAACAATAGCACAAGAAGAAACACATGGAGAGGAAGGTGAGTCTGAAACATGCACGACATTAATGTTGCAAAGAATTTTAGGAATGAAGAGCCAAAGAAGGAGAAAAATGTGAGACCTAATTGCAGAGGAACGAAAAGCTAAGATGATTTGGAGATCAAACAGCCTTGGGGTGCTTGATTTCCAATAAGCCAAATAAAGCCCAAGAATGTCCTCTAAACCTTTGAGCTGCTAACAAGGAAATAATAACATAAATAAGAAGTTGATTCTAAAACAGGTAGGACATTAATGTTGCAACGGAATTTAGTGAAGGGAAGCAAAGCAAGTCCCAAAAGATGACTCGGGAAGAGAGAGCGTCTTCCAAACTAGGTGTACGTGCAAGAAGAGGGTTTGCAAGGTGATTGTTGATCAAGGATCCACGAATCATCTGGTAGGAACTTAAATTGTCTAAAACCTCTATTTGATTTGTATTCCTCTAACTGATATTTATAAAACCTCTTGGTTAAAAAAATATCAGTGTATGCTAGTAGACAACTCATGTCAGGTTGCTTTAATATTGGTCCATACAAGAATTGTGTATTTATTGATGTAATACAAATTGTATGCTTGTCACTTTTTGTTGGGGAGACCTCGCAACATTATTATGTTATCTATCTTTAGATTTTTTGTTTAGGTAAATATCGGTATACTTTGTCTCCAACTTCTAAATGGTGTACAACTTTATCCTAGTCATGTTGTTACATGTATTGTTGCAGTGACTTGGAAGTACACTTCATAACTGATAATGGATTGTTGAGTGATTTAAAAAAAAATGTGCCTACCATTGAGCTTGTTGCTCGGATGTGAACTTGCTACCTTAGTGAATTATTTATTGACTGTTTGAATATTTGATATATTTTTCCTTAAAATATTTCCATATGATATGGGTAGATTTATGCAGAGAAATTTAATATCCATTCAAATGCAATTTTCCAGTAATAATATAGAATTTAAGTACTTTTAAATGCTTAACAATATGCATTTCATGCCAATCTAGCAACATTTTTCATTTAATATTTTTTCTCAGAACTTTGATAATATATTATTTTTAAAGCTAATCTGGGTTTGATTTTGGAAGAATAAGAATAAATTTCATCTGGTTAGTTCACTGCAACTTGTTTAGATGAATTCATTAGGAAGTCAAAGTAGATCACTCAACTATTTTGCATGGCATGTGTGAAAGCATGTTCTGGTATATTTTATATATATGATGTTAATAGTAACTAATATATTGTATGGAATTGATACATACTTCTTCAAAGAAATAATATTCATGATATTTTTCCAATGGGTTGTATGAGGTTATTGTAAAGTGGAGATTCTTGACTAGGACATTCGTTGGCTTAAATATTTTACACTCAAGTGGTAGAAAATTGCAAAAAACGTACTCGTTGTTTTAAATATTTAAGCTCTGGCTATGAGCAAGTCCTTGTGATTCCTTGTTGTGATCTACGAATTTTGTGAGAAAAAATATTCCGTGTAATCCATATATTACTAGTATAGTCCCTTATTTTTGTTAGTGTAACCCCTTTATTATTATTGTTGTACCCCTGTAACACCAATATTGTTATTATTGTGCCCTTGCATTATTATTTTTTTGACAGAAATGGT